>JAYMSF010000182.1:0-19268 GCA_036897335.1 Silene vulgaris | reverse complement strand
CAATCATATCGCTCGAAAAGTTTCTGCTTTATATATATGTATTGATTCGGTGATATATGTTGACCTAATAGGAAAAAACTTACAAACATATTTAATATTTAGATATTTTTGACATAAGAAGTAGGATTTTTAGCTTCGTGCCTTAAACTTTGCATTCTCATATTTTGGTTATGCGTCTTCAACCTTTAGGGCTTCAGTTACACTTATTAAGCTTCATGTCGTTTGATCTACTTGTCGAGTTCATAATTAGAGTTATTAAGAACCTTAAATTGGTGTATAGCTTTGAGATACTCGATCTATACAATTTCGTTAACACTATCGTTCAAATAAATTAAATAAAAACAATATTCAATCAACCAGTAAATCTCATAATTGATCTAGATTAAAAATAAGAAACCAAACCTAAATAGAAATACCCAAATTTGTTTTAGTTATTACTTTTTTCCTGGTGTAAAGAAGCCACAAAGGCGAATATGATGCTGACCTGATTTGAAAATAGGTCACAAGTACCATCCCTCGTGATTTAACGAGTTAAGTTAGCTGACATCTACCAGATTTAGTGTTACAACTGGTAATTTTGAATCTTTTTCGAATTATCACTACGACAATTTCAAATGATAGTTTATGTTAGCCAACCCTCAAACATTGTCGAGTTAAAACTTATGAGTATTAGAGGTGATACCCACTATAAAACTTAAGCAAGTTTCACGAAATTGTTTCAACTTTGCAACAAAATTTAAACAATAAAATCGAATTCCAAAATTGTAATTTCAAATTTGAATCCTAAAAATAAGACGATTTTATAACAACTAATTTTAAAAACCGTTTATTCCCTCCTAAACGTGTCACCATAAAAACACACTATCAAATCCTTTTCCTTCCTTTCTTTCTCTCCCTTTCTTTTTTGTTGGTTCGCCAACTCCGAAAAACCGATCACCAAACAATCTGTTGCACCATTTCCTGCTTTAATTTTATTCCTTTTCCTCTTTCTACATTTCCCCAATTTCTAGGGTTTCCTTTCTTCTATTTTATTCCTAATTCCGCATTTCTGTAGCATAGTTTTAATTATTTGTTGTAATGGCGAATAATTCCGCCGGAATCGATGGTTCTGGTAGTTCCGGTGAGGTTCCTGTTGAAGTTGACGTCGTAATTCGTGATGGTAAGGTTAATGTAGATGATAACGATGGCGATAACGGTGACGGTATTGATCGTGATGATAGTGATCATGAGACTGACTTGACCGTTAATTTTTCGCCTTCCGGAACTAATTCTTCTGGTATTTCATGTTGATTTGTTGTGCTTTATGTTTTTTTTAGGTGATTTGTTGTATTTTAATGTGGTGAAATCGCATGTCATTTTACGATGATATATATTTGTGTAAAACCGTCTTATGCAGGTGTTTGTGATTATGTAATTCGTATGCTGATGGTTTTATTTTGTATGTTTGTGTGTTCTTTTTGGCGTAATTTAGCGATTTGTGATTACGCATGAGTAATGCAAATGGTTGACGCGTGCCTGAGGCATTTGGACGTGCATTAAGTCACTATGTTACTACTCCCTCCGTCTCAATCAATTCTTTACGTTT
This sequence comes from Silene vulgaris, assembly GCA_036897335.1. Classification (NCBI taxonomy): domain Eukaryota; kingdom Viridiplantae; phylum Streptophyta; class Magnoliopsida; order Caryophyllales; family Caryophyllaceae; genus Silene; species Silene vulgaris. The sequence continues at coordinate 17,683 of JAYMSF010000182.1, read as the reverse complement.
TCCATTTAATGGGTGTCTGAATGAATTTTTTACGAGTATCTTTTTAGGCATATGTTTACATTATTAGATTTGTTTCTTACGTAGGACTTTGTGAAAAGCAAATGTAAAGAATTCACCAAACGGTGGGAGTATTATTTAGAAGGAACTTTTTCCATGATATTTTAGCTCTTGTTGGTTAGAGCGCGCAATTAGGGTTCATTTTGGTGGCGTAATTGTGGAAGCGGGTATGTAGTAGTTGGAGCCTGGAGGTTCATGATTTAATATTGGGTTGTTCTTGTTAGAAATATATCTAGAGTAAGATTTGTGAAAGGTTATAACTTTTATTGACGAATAACAATAGGTTACAAGAGATGCTTATATACTAAATACGGAGTACATACAAAGGATTAAAGGATTATTTACCTTGAAACAGAGAAAATTCTTCAAGCTAGTACCAGGCTGAGAAAAGATCCTGCTTTCTCTTCACTACTTGTCTATTTCACTTATAAAATTCATGTTTTATCAACACTGACTGATTCCGTTCGATCTCAAACCCTTTTCCTGTAACATAAAGGACAATGAGTTCAAGAAATTTGACCTTCAGGTCAACTGTCTCGTAGTCAGCCTATTCTTGAGTAGAATGTATTTGTCCAACAATCATAGCACACTGCGTTTACAAGTAGCCAACCTCTCACAGTGTTCTACAACGGCATTCCCGACTTCTTAAGCACTATGTCAACCCCTAAATCCTCAAATTTTCTCTGTTTCAACTTTCAACTGCATGTTTTTTTGTATTCTTGAAACAAATATATGACATGCTGTTTCAGTCTTTAGGCTGTCTGTCCAGGCTTCTTATTCAGGCTATTTAGTTACTTGATTAACTTTTAATAGGATCTACGGACATGGAAGAGTCTAATGAGAATGAGAACAATGTTCCAGAGGAACCATCAACTCCTAATCAGCTTGAGAAATCCGGTGGATCCAAACACCACAATCCGTTTAGTGCGCTGGCAGCAAAACTTTTTGATGAAAAAATTCCACTGAAGAAAAAGGTTTGAATTTTTTATTTTCTTGTATGATTTTGCATTGTCAATCTTTTGATTGCAGTTTTAGTAAATTTTGGTTAATGTACTTTTGTTCCTTAATATCTCATCCATTTACCATGCAACAGTAACATTGGGTCCTTAACTGTTAATCATCTCTTCTCTCTTTTTATCTTACGCAAACGGATTTCATGATGAGCTGGCAAGAGAAAACTCCTTATCTGAAATTTAATGTTCTTGAAGGATTATTGCCAAAAAGACATTTTTTTTTTGCTGATATTGTGAATGATCAGTTTCTTTTGAATTTTGATGTGTGAATGACGTTTGCGCCCTCCTCCTAGTTTTATTTCTTTAGGGAACATAAGTAATACTCTGTATTAGGATACCATCAGCATGCAAAGACCCAATAGGGTATTGATTGATCATCATGTATTCATGTGTTCACAAAAAACATTATTGCCATTCATATCACTGCTGTTCTTGTGCTTGTTGTGGTGCTACCATTTGCCTCACCATCGCTTTACTTTTACCCCCTTTCTTCTAGTTCTTTTGTTTCCGCGCATGTTAGTGCGAAACCCAATGGCAAGCCAAAAGTCCAAAACATCTATAAAACTGCTAACAAGAGATTCATTTATAGTTTGTTTTGCTTTTCAGTATATTCTCCTTTGTCTTTGGGTGAAAGTTGTGATCTTTCCCTTTCGTCAGTCCCTTGCACAAGCAATAACGTTAATATGAAGAGACTTGAACTTTTTTGTTTTACATTGAGCTCTCCGTGTATTTCCAGCTGAAATGGTTGAACCGACTTGCAACTGTCAAAAAAGATGGAACTGTACAATTTGAAGTACCTGCAAACATTAAAAATCCAAGCCTTCATTTGGGAACTGGAGTAAGTTATGATCATACCTCAGAAATGGAAGAACACTATTCAGCTGAGTATGAAGATCTACCTCCTATGCAAATTGTGATGCTAATTGTTGGTACCAGAGGTGATGTACAACCCTTTGTCGCGATTGGGAAGCGTTTGCAGGTATTTATGTCTTATGTTCTGTTTTTGTACTTGCATGCAACTATTTGTGATATTCAATACGACTTTGGGATTCCTGTGTTTTATTGTGGTAACGGAGCTTATTAGAATTGTTCATGTATGTGAAGTATTGCAATGCTCATCTATACTGTGTTTCTTTTCCTATTTGAAACAAATAACAAATAACAATAAATTGAGAAAATAAATTCTCATGGAATTTCTACAAATTCTCATAAAGAGCCAACTAAATTTTCTTATTGATATTTACCTTAATAGAGATTTAGGTGACTCCAAAGCAAGTTGCTATTTCTTTTGTGCTACATCTATTGAGTGTCATCATGGCTACAAATTCAGTGTGTGTTTTCTTGCAGGAATATGGACACAGGGTTCGGTTAGCAACTCACCGAAATTTCAAAGAGTTTGTTTTGTCTTCTGGCTTGGAGTTCTTTCCTTTAGGAGGAGATCCAAAAGTTCTTGCTGGATGTAAGTTATCTATATGGCTCTTTGTAAGACTGCTGTGTTATGGCAACTTGCTGTAGGAAAGTGGAGCATGTTGAGAAGAAGTAGAGAACCTTGATGCCACTATTTACCTTGCTTAATTGGCACTGAAATCTTGTTGAAAAATAGTAGGGCTTAATCAAGTTTTTTATGTATTATTTCTTATAGAAGAGAGGGTGTCAATTAAAGAAAACTAGGGGTATAACACCCTTCTACAAAATTGACAATGGAGAAATGGGGGTGTTGCGCATGTGCACAAAAGGAGAGCTAAATAATTTTGCTAGCATGTTCAATATATCTGCAAAAGAACAGTTCCAATTGTTGCTGGGTTGCAGCACCTGACAACAACTATACAATAGTGAATAGCCTCAAAAGGCGAAATTTGAACTCTCCTACACATATAAGCAAAACATCACAAATACACTTGTTGTCTGTGTTTAGACTTCTTGTGCAGTTATGGGCAATGTATCGGGAAATTATCCGAAATCTGATGGTTTTAATCACACGGTAGCTATATCAATTAGGTGTATAACATATTACTCCGTAACATGCTTCTTTTCACCTTAGCCACTCGTAGCAATGTCGTTAGTGCACTACAATTGGTTTGGTTGATAATTTTTGTATGCTGCCTGCCTGCTTCATATTTCAACAATTTAAAGAGTCAGATTTTGCAGACACAACTATAACGATGTTTCTTACTAAGATTTCCTCAACTTTTTCAGTAGTAGTAAGCCAGCAAGCCAGCCTGCCTTGTAATTGGTGGTCATTAGTGAAATCTTGCATTGTATAAATACTTATTCCATCTGGCTGACTAACTTACAGGGAAATGTTTTTGGTGACCTGTATTCCATATTGTTGCCTAGCCCAAACATACGCCTTTCTGGAGATTCTTAAAGGGGCGTTGATGGTGTATCTTTGTTTATCAGGTCCATTAAGCTTTCAGCTGCTCCTTTTTTGGGGGTGGTAGTGATGGAGCTGTAGGCTTATGTCTTTCACTTACTGTTTCAAGAGTTAACGTGCTTGCAAATTTTTTCCTATATATATGGTTGCATTTTTTGTCACTGTGTTGACATGTGTGCAGATATGGTGAAAAACAAGGGTTTCTTGCCTTCAGAACCATCAGAGATACCTATTCAGCGGAATCAAATAAGAGAGATTATATTTTCCTTGCTACCTGCTTGCAAGGATCCTGATCCTGAAACTCATGTTCCTTTTACCGCTGAAGCCATAATTGCGAACCCCCCAGCCTATGGTTAGACTTTATAAATTGTTTCCCTCTTTTGCGATACCTTTATAAATACGTTCATGCATAGAAAAATATACACAGACACATCCTGGAAATCTCTTATTCTCAAGTAGATACGTTTGCAATCTGGGTAAATCCAAGATTGGCAAATTACTCTATTGTTACTTATTAGTGTATCGGAGGCACTTAAGTACCTCTGTTTAAAACATATATAATTGTGCACTTAGGATGCCTCCTTATAATGCACCGGTAATTCCCCAACAAGAGTTGACTTAGGCCCCTGCTCATCCATCTTCCCTGATGACTGTCTTTAGGAGATTCACCACTTGAGGGGAAACTGCAATGGTGACTTCATTCTTGATTTTTTTATTTCTTTTTGGTCATATGTTTCTTTTAAAAAGTACTTTTCAGTACTCATAACCTATGATGCTAAAAAGACTGATATCATCGGGGAATGGTGGGAGCATGATACACCTCTGGTTTACCTTTGGAGTCTTATCGTCTGTTGATAATCAGAGCTAAATGGCTAACTATTAAGATTCATAGTGCATGCTTCCTCACTCTATTTTGTCAACCTTATAATGCTTTTAATTCTTTCCTAGATCACTTTTTCAAATTCTATTTCAGGACATACTCATGTTGCTGAGGCACTGAAAATACCAATTCATATATTCTTTACAATGCCTTGGACGTAAGTATCTACCATTATACATTTCTGTGATTCTTACAAATTTCAGGCTGCAAACACATCGATTTCTCTCTCGTTCCTTTATAGTTCACAATTATATTTTTGACTTTGCTGGTTGAGATATGAAAAACCATGTACATATCTTTATTTGCTTGTGTCTGAGTTGTTTGAGTTTGGGGGCTGAAAAGGTATGCACAAACATTAATACAAAAGAGAATTAAAAACATTGTGATTCTTATTTGTCAAAGTGAAGGGGTGGCATTAGCCCCTTCTAGCCCCCTCTCCCCCACTCCCCTGGTCTTGCCTTCCATTCTGCTAGATCAGTATGTGTCTTGGCTATCTCTCATTTGGATTCTGAATCAAGGATGGATGAAAGTATTACTTCCTTGCAGGCCCACTAGTGAATTTCCACATCCTCTGTCCCGTGTGAGGCAGCATGTTGCTTACAGAGTGAGTGCCGATTTCGCTAATATTCTGATACTAACTGCAGAGTTTGGTGGCCTCTTTAAGATTGATTTTAATTAAGCATATGCTTTCAGCTTTCCTACCAAGTTGTTGATGTAATGATATGGCTTGGAATACGGGACATGATAAACGAATTCAGGAAAAAGAAGCTGAAGCTGAGACCTATTACTTACTTGAGCCCTTCTTATAGCTCTCCTCTTGACATTCCGTATGGATATATTTGGAGCCCCCATCTTGTCCCGAAACCCAAAGGTCAGTGAGTTACATTTTTGCAATGTCAGATCTTTATTCTATAGAGGTGGTGCAGAACTTGATAACCTTAGTTGTTCATTCCATTGTGCCTCTTATATCATTATATCTTATTCTATACCCAACCCTTGCTTCTCAGAGCAACTTAATCAAAAGCCATTAATTTTTCTTATATACCCTTTTCTACGTGGTGAGGCGACCCCTGCCAAACCAGCAAGTCATGGGTTTAATGATTTTCTATTTCGATATTGTCTTTAACCATGCTGTAACATTGCCATCTACCTGGTAAGAAGATAATGTTACCCTTTACATGTCTAAAAAATTTATGTTTGCTTAATTCCTGTGCTTCCTTTTGCCTACTGGGATAAAAGTGATATGGTCCTTCCATAGGCACTTACATGTTCTGTCTATATGCATAGACCTCGGATTTATCTTTTCAGATTGCTTTTCACAGTGTAGATATATGTATTTCCCTCCAATGAGTCCTGTGTGATTCTGATTGCATTGCTACTGAAGAAAAAAAAACATCATTGTGTAGACTGTAGAGTGCTAATATGATTAATCCATCAGGCTGAAATTGTATGAACAATTGCCATGCAGATTGGGGACCTAAAATTGATGTAGTTGGTTTCTGTTTCCTTGACCTGGCTTCTAATTACAAACCTCCAGAAGATCTCTTGGAATGGCTTGGAAAAGGTCAAGCGCCAATTTATATTGGATTTGGAAGTCTGGTGAGCATCCTATTCTCAAGCTCTTCAACATGCTAAATCTCGATGTATTAGTTTGATTGTCTATTAGCTGAGTTTTGGATTGCGCTGAATTAAATAAAATACTGTACCATGTTCCTGATTTTAAAAGTTTTTGTAGAGGTTTCCTTAGTTCTTTGGTGATGCCAAAATAAAAAATGACAAAATTTTCAAAAGTAATGTTGTTTATGAATGCAATATATTTATGTGTGCCTTTGTGAAATCGTAACAGCCTGTCCAAGAACCAGAGAAAATGACCAAGACCATTGTACGAGCTCTAGAACTTACTGAACAAAGAGGAATCATCAACAAAGGCTGGGGTGGTCTGGGTGAATGTAAGTTGTTTTCAATATTCCTCTGTTTTTGTAAAAAAAAAAAGTGAAAATTATTCTTATGGTGGTATGGTCTTCCCATCCTCCTGGCTCCTACACTTGCAAAGACTAAACTCAATACAACAATGAATACAATTATGACTGTGGCAGTATCTGCCTTATTGCCACAGGTTACCTTGTCTTTGAATGTTTTTGACTTTTGAACAAAGGAAATCTGTTCTGTGATTATGAATCTTATCAATCTTGTGTTATCCTGTATTGGAACTTTTGGAAGTCCCTTTAACAGTGTCTATATTGCTTGTGTTCTTGTGAGACCTTCCAATTCTGTTTCGGTTTGAACATTAATCACAGCAGCTTGTTTTGTCATGTAGACCATGGTCCTCTTAATTAATGATGAAGTTAATGAAAGAAAATGAAGGATTACTGAGAGAAGTATCACTGAAGAAATTATTTGTTTCTAAGCTATATTTTCTCGTTATTTCTTATTTTTCAGTGGCAGAACCCAAGGATTTTGTGTACTTGTTGGACAATGTTCCTCATGACTGGCTGTTTTTGCAGTGTGCGGCTGTGGTAAGACTTCTTCATTATACATTCAGAGACTATGATTCTTTTGATAATCTACATTACATCCTCTGGGGATTAATGGCTTAATGCTACGCCATAGGGATTTGAAAGACCAGTTTTTTTTTTAACTACTACTGCTTTCTATTCTTATATACCCCCACCCAATTCTCCTTCCTGCCTAAAGTAGAAGGATTTCTTCTTTGCTGATTCGCAGGTGCATCATGGTGGTGCTGGTACAACCGCTGCTGGTCTCAAAGCCGCGGTAATCAGCTATCTGAATTAACATTGACCTAATCTGCATGTTATATGTATCTGCGAGTCTATTGTCACTTACCGAGTCTTTTCAAGCAGTGTCCAACAACAATTGTGCCATTTTTTGGTGACCAACCCTTCTGGGGAGAACAAGTCCATGAAAAAGGCGTAGGTCCTTCACCTATCGCGATTGAGGATTTTTGTCTGGAGAAACTTATTTCTGCCATACGCTACATGAAAGATCCGAAGGTAATTATGCTTCTTTATCGAGTGCTTATCTTCAACTCATATACTCCGTAACCCCAACATTACCCTAATGCCTCAAGGCTTCCGCAAACGGCTGGGTACGGGGTTTGGATGTAGGCAGCTCTACGCGGTACGCCCTTGTCCCTTCAATGAAAATGCGGCTAGAATTGCATCGAATGACTACTACTTCACAAAAAAAAAAAGCATTTTATTGCCTCAATTCATTTTAACCATTTTAGCTGGCTTAACCCATTATAATCCAAATCAAATAATAGGGACTCTTTGGCTTCAGTTCAATCAACTTTCTATTCAATGACTAAGACGACCAATTGTCTAAATTATAACATCCTATTCATAATGTGAAACTACCTGATCCTTGTTGTTACTTATGGATGAAATTTAGGTGAAACAACGTGCCGTTGAACTGGCAAAGGAACTAGAAAACGAAGACGGGGTCACAGGAGCAGTGAACGCTTTCTACAAACAGTTTCCTCGGAAGAAAGATGAATCAGATGACTCCGAGCCAGAGAGGCCACATAAGTCACATTTGTCTATAAGAGGGTGCTTTATGGGCTCACAATAATTCTGGCTCCTGTATGACCATGTTGTACTATAATTAACTAGGGCATGGTATCATGGTGAGGATTCGTCAACCCTATCGACATCTTACCATGCTGTTAGCTCTCAATTTTGTTTTCCGATGTTTGTAACTTTGTATCATAATACTGACTGAGGAGGTGGTTGTATATTTATACTGATGCAAGGGTACATGCCCTTCCATCACATCCTAACCTTGTTATTTGGTAATGATGAATCTTTAGTAATACGAGTATTAAACAATTATGTACACATTCACCAAGTCTTGTTTGAGACGATTGTATTCATACGGGAGTTATGAACAGCATAGAACTATGCGATCTTCATGGAGAAACATATTTCTTTACCATAAACAACTCGTCATACGAATATATACGTTGCGAACAAGTTTTTCTGTTACACCAAGCTTTTGCGTATGATCGATGTTTGGAAGTACGAATTTTAATTGTCGAACAAAAACTAGGCGTGCATAAGCATTAGCAGGCCTACTATTCTGAGATTTCATGGGTGTGTTTTGCTCTCTTTGCACAACTGTTGGATGCTCCGGTGAAAATTCATTCATGGAGGAATCCTTGGCCGAAATGTAATACATACTCTAATAAATATATAATTCATTTCATTTTTATGTGTTTTCGCAAATTTACTTTAGATAATCTACTATTGATATATACTAAACTTTACCAAAACGAAACTCCCATCTACTCTCAAACCTATGTGGTGTTCCAAACAGAGGCTAGGTGGGTTTCGGATGCTGGATATGTTTCTTCTGCTTCTCTGAATCTTATGATAAGTTTTGTTCTAACGGCGTTATGATGCTGTTTTGTCTGGTGATGTAATTTTACTCTCTCAGCCTCTTGTAATTTCAGAGGGAGCAAATTGCCAGTGTGAGAGGACGATTACTCGTATATTCCCAGAGCATAAAGAATAACACTTCACACATTTACAATACAAGGCATTTTGTATGTTATACCCATAGTACCATCTCTGCAATGGTGAACAAGCAGCCAAAACATCGCCTTTCTCCTATACTTCTGAGGTTACTACACCAATATCTGCAGACGAATTGGTCTCGACCACAGGGATTCCTATTGTCGGAACTGAATATGTTCTCCGCCTTACTTTCATTACCAACCCATTTGTAGTATGTATGGTCGCTCCTGTCGTCATCTGAACCTGCAAGTGTATTGAGTGGAATATTATTCAATTAGCAACCAGTATAACTTTACCATAAATTTTTCTAAAAAATTTGACATTTCTATTATTTTCTTAGCGTTAACTGTACATTGACTATTTATGATGAAACTAATACTTCCTCCGTTTTTTTAATGATGTTCCCATTTGTTGAATTAAATATATGTGAGGAGTATTTTAATGAAATGGGAACATCAATAAAAAACGAAGGAAATACTTTTTTTCTCCCCTATTTCACATGTTGATGGTCACTCTTGACTGAATTCTGTTAGCGGACCGCAAATCATTATTCTATTGTATATTAGTTTATCCCAGAAATCTGAAAAGCATGGTTTTTGCCTTTCTGCAACGGACCCTTCTAATGGTTTTTGCCTTTCTCATAGTCTAATGGTGTAAGATAGAGCAGATGTCTTACAGGAGGTGCATCAGGCGCCAACTGAAAGTCGAATCGCCGGACGAGCATAGCCAATGCTACCACGTTCTGCATATATATTTGATTGGATTACAGGTAGAACTTGATCTTGCATAAACGAAAGACAGGCCAAATATCGGACTTAAATATGGCAAGGGAATGTTATATTACCTCATAGGAAGCAAACATGTCTCCTATACATTTCCGAGGACCACCACCAAATGGCACATACCTGCACCGTGAATTGGGAAAGAAAACAAGTAGCACCAGTTACGAACAACAAATAAATCAATTTATATAAGATAATTACTTCTATTTATACGGTTTTTCGAGGATCATTAAAGATATTAAAGATAATAATAGAAACATACTTAAATTCTTGGTTGGTCTCGTTCGGTGAAGGCCCATCTAGTGGCCATCTTTCAGGATTGAATTTCTCGACATCCTCCCAGAGACTTGGACCGCGATGCAGGTTCCAAACTGATATGAAAATATCTTCATTTCTGCAGCATGAAATTTTCCTCAAGATCAGAATACTTATCCACCAAACGAGGAACAAATCAAAGAAATCTGATGTAGAAATGCAATATAATGTACATGTACAAAGAAAAACAGCTTAATTAAGACATCACCACGATAATCGACAAGATGCACGTGTAAGCTAGCTTAACTAATTGTCATTGAATGGTAACTCATGAACTGGATTCAAATTTATATTCCATTCAGTACCAAAATTACCTTTGTATCTCTATATACACACAATAAAGATCATCAACAAAGTACTGAAAATACTAACTTTCGTATTGGATATGATCCAAGTATGTCTTCCTGAAGAGAACGACGAATTAAGACAGGGGGCTGCGGGTAAAGCCTCAAAGACTGCATATAAAATATACAAGAAAAAGGGTTAGGTCAGAAACGCAGAACCAATCGGAAGAACACAAGACAAACATGAAAAGTTCTTACTTCGCTGATTACTCGACTTGAGTATTTAAGGTTCTTCAAGTCCTCAATTGTTGGAAACCTATCTCCCAAAACCATATCCACCTATGAATAGGTAGCTCACGTGTAAGTCCTTCATTTAACATTCAGCAGAACATTCGATACCCTTTCCATGATAGGGGCGGGGGATCAGAGAGACAAAGCGAACAGAATTACCTCATTTTGAAGCTTTGACATAACTTCGGGGTTCTGGAGAGGGAAAAAAAAAAGATTTTATTGTAAATTTTGAGTAACTTATAATGCAAGCACAAGTGCTGTAGACAGGATCTGGTAGCAAACGCGATAACTTCAAGTTGATATATAAATAGCTATTGATCCAAACTAAGCAAAAAGTACCAAAACAAACAACAAGAATTAGGTACTCTGCTAATAATTGTTAAAAATCAAAATCTATACCTGAGACAGGAGATAAAAAGTCCATGTTAGTACAGCTGCTGATGTTTCATGACCAGCAATTAGTAGCGTCATTAAGTCATCACGAAGCTGCTTACTGGAAACCTACACAGAGGTCAGCAAAAGTTTTTAAAATTAACTCTTCTCTTCATAAACATTTAAACAGCTCCTAATGGAATATGGATTAAGACTCGGTACATCATCTCCTGATGCGAGCAGAAAATGGAGAATACTAGGGTCTTGTTCATTCATGTACTCCTCGTGAAATTGCAGCTCTTCTTCTTCTACCATCCTCTGCATGTGTACGTAAGTAAACATATTAAGAGCTATTATGATTTTAACATACATAAAAGCATACTCAAGATAAATCATGCACTTACCTTACAGATTGCTACCAGATCATTCAGCACATCATTTATCAGCTTAAGTGCTGCATTGACCTTTTTCAGTCTAGGGGATATGTCCTTCCAAATAGGTATCTCCCAGACAGGGATTGGTGCTGTACTTCGTTTTTCTGCCTCTCTCAAAACTGTATAAACAGCCTGATCTAGGAAAAGATATAAAGCTAATTTAATAATACTTATATTGAGGTGTAACAAAATAGACAAGCAAAGTAGATGGAAAATATCGTCAACATACATCGACAATGCCGGTATCATTTGTTAAAGAATCAAAATCATAGTTAAATACAGCTTTTCCAATAATGTCCAGTGTTAAACGTGAAAAAAGAGACTCCATTTCCACTGATTCTCCATTTGATGCAGCAGTGTCTAACTTCTTGCAAAGCCTATCGGTAGCTTGGCTAAAGAGGTTAATCATGGCTGTTACAAACTGAAAAAGAATATTAGTGTCGTACACAGAGGAGTATAGCTTCCCAATAATTTAGTATACCCAGAGAATATGGAAAAAGAAGTACACTCTTGATCATAAACAAAGATAGTATTGATTGTTGAAGTTCTGATAAGCATTACTACCTTCAGATGTAATGCAGGGACTATAGCACGCCTTCGGATACGCCATATCTCCCCATCAGCTGGGATGAGACCCTTTCCCATCACGAAATCCAGAATCTCAGCTAAGATACCCTGGTCAAGGAATTAGAAAAAAGGTCTCAACTTATGCCGTTATCAGCTGTCCTTCATGGTTGTAACTTGTAAATTTGTTCCGAAGAGGGGAAATGAAAACTGTTGATTGCATTGCAATATTGCTTACCTTAGAGTATGACTTTGAGTTGTCCTTCAAGATGTGCTTTACAATCTTGGGATCAGAAACAATAAGAAATGACTGCAACAGTGACAAAATATCGTGTGTTATACACTTGCTCAGCTGATCATAGCAACTAGAATTTGAACTTAGGAAGTGAGTCCAAAAGGAAGAACAGTTTGAATGCATTCAAGAGCAAGGGATGTCGTAACCAACCTTTGGACCAAAGTTGAGCCGGAATATTCCACCATAAGTCAGGTATAGCTCATACAAGGGCAAAAAAAAGGCTTCACTTTGAATGGCAGCAATATCCCCCTTCGCCTCGGGAATCCTAGAGAACTTTTCAAATTCTTCAAAAGGCTTGAATATAAAGTCCAAAATGGATGGAGGCAATCCCAATTTCGATAGGTTGTCTTTAAGTGTCAGAGGAGAGCTACATAAAAGAAGAAACAGCAACGGGAAGTTAGAAAAATAAGGTTAGTAAATCTCATACGTGTTAACATGTTAGAAATGGATTATACAAAGAGTCATACAGAGTAAGGAGTAAGACAAGTCAACAGAACAAGAATGTAAATTTACTTGCGTAGGAAATCAGAACAAGATTAATTCAAAGTCTGCGTGAAAAGTTCACCAAAGTTTCTATCCAAGTATAAAGATGGCTGGTTCAAAGTATACATACTAAAATTAAAGTTGTGTTACTCAGACAAGAGGCGAGTTGATCTTATACAACGTAACGTATGACTTGAGAACTTAAAGAGAGTGCTCATGTCATGCTCAGGAGACGCCAAGCTTTCACTTAAATGTTCACAATCACATATCTTGCTTGGTGCAAGACTGCAAGCATATTCAGATCTCCAGATAATGGTCCAAATGCATGTTCTGATGGAGATCAAGAATGTTTGGTGGCATAACAAAGGGGAAAGAATGAGAGTTTATGAGGAGAGAGCGTAGTTTACGCGGAACAATGATCACTATGGTGTTTATATGGGTTTACGCGGAACAATGATCACTACATCATCAACAACTACATTACTTTAATCTCAAAGGTTCCTGCCAATTGTGAGGTAAAGGTGTCGAATATACGCAGCATTACTCCTACTTTAACAACATACAAAAGCTGTTCCTTACTCCTAATGAAAATTGTGTTGGAACTGAAATGACTGATACTTCACAAGGTCACAATAAAAAGAAGCGCAACCAATTATGGTATCATTTTGATTAATTCCATCATAATCCAAAACCAAATATAGTGAATCTCTGACTAAAATGGAAATAGAAACTAGTAATGGACTAATGGTCACTACATCTATTGAATGGAAATGATAGGAATCCTAGTGCATCGTAATGAGGATATTTTCCCACCACGCCTCTCTGTCCTCATTTTACGACTCCTTTCCCCTTATCCCTATAAGTGGAATTCCGATTACATTGTAATGGGAAATAACTCCAATCAGATTTGCCATTAGTGAACTACTCACCAGAGCTAAAAAATAGCTGCCTTTTTCGGCAACCGAATTCATTGGGAAATGCCACCATTTAACAATCACAAACAAGTGCCAGCATTCATGTTTCTAAATGATGGGTAATCCAGATAAAATATCACCTAATACCCTTAATTTCAATCAAATTGCCAACATTAACAAACAAATTTCATATAAAAGCAGAACCTATCAAAATTAATTGGGCAACAGGCATTACTACTGCATTACCTAGATTGCTTCACAGTGAATTCACCAGAAGCAATCTTAGCAGACAACTCGGTGCGCCGCTTCGCCTCCTCACTCTCTTCAGCACTCTTTCCTCCATTAATCGGGTCGGGTCTTGACCCATTTGATGAAGAACAAGTAATCAAGCTCCAATTACATCCACCTGCAAACCCATCAAAAACCCACAAAAATTACACACATTCAGCATCAAACTGTGACAACCCACATCAAATTCAACACAAAAGATCAAAACTTTATGCAAAAAACAACTAAAAAACACAAAATTGGCATCAAACAATGACAACCCACATCAAATTCAACACAAAAGATCAACTTTATTCAAAAAAACATATAAAATAACTCACCATTTGATGATTTAAGAGGAAAAGATGAAGAAAAAGATGGAAATTTAAGAGAATTGTTTGGTTTAAGCTGCTTTAGTTGAAGATTAAGGGATTTAGATGATGAGAATGAAGGGGAAAGGAGAGCAGAAACGTGGGAAGCCATGAAAGCACAGAAATCTAAGCTAAATTAAGGAAGAATATGAATGAACAAAGGTTGATTTTGGGATTTTTTTTTGCAAAATTTGGTAACATTGAATTGAAATTGTGTGTATCTGAAATTCTGAATTCTTGGAGGTAGCTTAAGTGATTAAGGAGTAGTAAGCAGATAACGTGAGGTTTTTAAATGGTTATCAGATGACTGACTCATATATCTGTACCTGAAAAAAGCTGATTTGTACGGTGTTTTTCTTGCATAATCTGATGGAATTATTTTCCGGCAAGTCTCTCTTAAGACGGTAGTATTCATCTTAAGATTCAAACGAGTCAAATATACTTCTATTTGCACATAAAGCACAAATCTTTTGTTAATCACAACGCGTTTTCATTTTATCTCGTCTATCATACTTGACCCGTTTTAAGTTTAGAATAGATGCTAACGTCTTAAACAAGAATTTTAGTTTCAGAATAGAATTTTATATGTTTAATTAATGGTGTTAAAAAGATGCATAGATGTCTGCAATATACAGTCGCTACATGAATCTATTGAGACCGTCTCACTCTCACACTAAGACCGGTGATAAAACCGTGATCCGTGAATAAAAGTTAAAATCAACATACCAAAAAAGTAATCATGGTTTTCTATTAGTCAATATGGGGTGAAGTCCCAAATCAACAGACCAAATATCCATAGATGTTTCTCAAACTAGAATAACAATACAACAAGAACAAGAATTACATAAAATCTATCACTAGTAAAAAAGTAAACAACTCATTTTTAAAGGTTCTATTTTTGGCAGGTTACACTAAAACAACTGTTTCCTGCACTGAGAACTCTCCTGCTTACTGATGCAGAGAGAATGCTATTCACTTCTTCCATAACTTAACCCACTCTACAATGGCATCAGCAGCTTGACCATACACATTTTTATCGGCCCCAAACTTCTCATTGACCTTTTTTGCAATCTCCAACATACAATCCTCGGCTTTCACAGCTTCCGGTGGGAATTTGATGGACTCGAAGAAGGGGACGACATCTTCCATCAACTTGACACCTTCCCACTCTTTCTTCAAGCTCTCAACAGCATCACCTCTCTCCTCCCTCCAAACATATGGTAAACCGGTTTTAACTCCGATCTTTAGGTGATCACAAACCACCTTGGCGCACAAGCCAGTGAAGACATCCTCCATGGTTTCCCACCGAAATTTTCCTTCATTAGTCAATTTTAAACCTGGGAATAAGGCAGGACCAAGTAGTTCACGGTTGAAACCCATGTTGGCCCCGCTTACAGGCATCATGGCGTTGGTTGGTACAGTCATGACAGCATCTACGTATGTAGTGTTTCTCTGCGAGGGCTTGAGAGCTTGAGTTGGAGCATCCAAGTCGGCAAAATTGAGCCAAAGCCCACATGAGAGAGCACAAGGCACGCCTTCTCGCATACTAAATGGATATCCACGGACAAAGTCAGCTCCCTTGCGGAATGGGTCATAGAGGGTGTTGAAGAAGAAGGGGGTTGCGGGAGTCCCAAGGTTGTTGAGATGTTGGGCCACGGCATCTACTTGGACTCCCTTATCGTCTTTGGCTGGGATGCAATCATGGTCCAATGAGATAATATATTTCTTTTTGGAGACAAGATAGCCATAGTAGCGACATGAATAGCCAGAGAAAAGCTTGGTGGTCAATGAAGATCCCACCGCCTTGTCTATATCAGCCTTGATAATTATTTCCACGTTGTTAAAGCCATCCGGAATCTTTAGATCACCCTTCAGATCAGGGTCTTGTACTATGATTAAGTGGAAGCGAGAGAATATAGGTTTCCATGCATTCAGAAAAGATGTAAGATCAGACTGCAAAGCACCAATCACAATGTCCACCTCATCATCTTTGATACAGAACTGAGCCATTTCTTCCCTAAAACAATTATATGTCTAAGGGGTGACGGAGAAGATCAGGCAACTACAGAATCAGAAAATTTATCCAGACTCCAGAGAATCCTGAAAGCATAATTCAACATCTATTAAAATAAAACCAATTCATTGCTTATAAACACATTACACATGTGAAAGACGTCAAAGCCTTGAAGTGAAATGTACAGTTACGGGTATCCAAACAAAGAAATATCTCAAAGGAAGATGACATTTGGTCTATTACCCCTCCCCATCCTTTCCCACTCTATCCCTTTCCTCCATCCTCGCCACCTCCCCTACTCTTGCTTTTGAGCAACGGGATAGGGTTTATTTGGATAACATATTGGGTGAGGCAGAGGCTGTGAGGATCATTTTCCTTCCAACACCAATGTTAGAAAATTTTGATCTTGCTTGCACGAGGGACCAACAGTCCCCTCCATTTACTACCTAGATGTAAATGAATTAACCAAGCAACGGAAATCCCCTCCCTTTCCCTCCTTCCATCCAAGCATATGGGGAAAACACCCCAAATGCAAATACACAATACTCAAATCTAACAATGCCCCAAGCCACTAAAAGCAGACACCATGACGACAGGTTGGAAAATTTTGATTTCGCTCGCAAGTGAGAAAAGTAGAAAACAGTTTCCCCCATTTCTCCTCCCTTTCCCTCCCATATAATCCAAGCATATCAGGAAAAGCACCCCAACTGCAGACATGAAATACTCAAAGCTAACAATGTCCCAAGCCGACAGGTTATACAGCAAGATCATATAGCCCTCAAAAGGAACGAGTTTGAATCCCCTCCCCCTTTCTCCATTTCCTTCTATTTCTTTTCAGGGGTCGAGATTTTATCCTAGAACGATCTAACAGGATCCTAATCCAAAAGGAACAGGGTTTTCAAGCAAGATCATCATAAAGCTCAAACAAAACACACATCATTGAATTTATAAAATGCCACAACATGGGAAAAAAAAACAATACCCGACTCGATTCGACTCCGAATGCATAAACCTGAAGTAGCTATCAAAGTATCAATAACCCTAGATCCAATCCCATTAACATCTCATTGCTATAAAACACCAATAATTGGACAACAACTAGAAGCAATTTAACAACAAGAACAATGAATTAAAATCAATAACTGTCGCATTTTCCAGAAATCCATACCATATAAAACACATCTAAATGAAGCAAATACAATTGAACAGAAAAAAAGTAAAATGTAGTGTCAAATTCACGCAATTGATGTTCGAATGTTCGATTATATGTTAATTTCGCTAAATCGATCGATTCGCGTATATGAGAAAACCCTAATTTAACAATAAAAAAAATGAACATTAATAATTGATCAAAGAAACATAATAAGAGAAAACAAAAGAAAAAAAAAAAAAAAAAAAAAAAAGGGAGGGAAGGAGGGGGCAAAGAGAGCACGAAGGG
>JAYMSF010000181.1:0-19305 GCA_036897335.1 Silene vulgaris | reverse complement strand
CCATTAGGGGCGGTGAAATTTAGCACTTACTTCGATGGGAGAAAGGGTTTGCCTGCCGTGCCTTGCTTGATAGAAGGTATAGGGAATATAGACATGCCTGCATTGCAACCCTACAAACAACCTTAAATGTGGTTACTGTATTTCTCACCCTATTATGACAAGTACGGACTCACAGTGAGTACAACCGCTAAGGAGGTTGAACAAGATCAATGAATATTTGAGAGTATTGTTATGGATTTATAAGACAAGATTCTAGATAAGGGGAAAGCTTATATTACAATGAGAGGATATGTTTTACAAAGAAAGCTTACAAAAGAGTTTTTATAGAGATAGAGAAATTTAGCTTTGACCGATTGAAACACCTTCTTTTGATTGTGCACTCTCATTTGTGACTGCACTGTACATAATTTCGTTTTTTTTAAAACTTAATTGCTTGTTGAATTACATTCCTTGAGATACTTTGTATTCTGATATCGTCGTCGCAATTTTCGCATGCTCTAGGGTTAAGTTCCCCTCGATGTATTTGCTTTATGTACTCGACAACCTTAGGTTTTCTTTAATGGTTATGGCTAAAGTCAAGTACTTGCCTTTAGTTCATTTCATATGCCTTTTTCTTATCGGACGTGTTAAAAAATTTCATGATAGATGCTTGGTGATGAGATTGGCAAAGGTGCATATGGTAGGGTTTACAAGGGATTAGACCTGGAAAATGGAGATTTTGTTGCAATTAAGCAGGTTTCGTTGGAGAATATAGCACAAGAGGATCTCAATGTTATTATGGTATGTTTTCTGCCTCCACATGTCTCAGACATCAGCTCATATTAGCTTCTAGAGAGAGTTATACAGGAGACACTCCCTGTGTAATATCCTTTTCTCACTCCTACACCAAAGTTTTCTTAGTTTGTGGTAGTATGGAAGACCAGTCTTTGCATGCAGTACATCACTTTTTTGTTTTCGGCTTTCTAAATTTCCTACCTGTGGTGGAAGCAATCTTTTTCCTGGGTTTTATTTGTTTTTAGGTTTCTGGCACTTTTATGAAACTAGTAAGTGTAAGAGATGTTTCCATCTTAAATGGAGCCAAAGACTCGCTAATATTTGACTATGGGTTATAATGGAATAAGACAAAATGACTCCTTAAACTGCCTGGACTTCTTTCTATCGTAAAGTTGCTGTCATTTGATGCAATTTTCTTCACAATATTTATGAGTCATCCAAACAACTTCTTTATGTAACACACATGGGTAAAGTTGTATAATTCCACCATTTGTGAGAGCCCTAGAGAATGATGATGTTGTTGAGGGTAGGAGAAATTTTTCTTTGTGCTGAGGCGGCTAAAGAAGAGAAAAGGGATATCTGCAGTGTCTTATCTATTTGTTTATTTCAAACTCTTCCCTTTTATTTGAATATCTACTTTGTCATTTTCCGCAATGTTCTCTATTATCTTTTCCTCTTGATTTATCTTGCCACTATATAATCCCTTTCCAATCTCTTATTAATTCACATTCAAAAAGTTTTTTCTCTCTCTTCTTTTATTTTTTATTTTTTATTCCATCCTTTTATATACTTCATTGTGTTACCTTGTTCTCCCTTCACTTTTAATTGTTTCCCACCTCATAGTGGTGGTTCCTACAATGATTCATGTTAGCCAATCCCAAATCAGTTTTGGACTAGGGCTTTGTTGTTGTTGTTAAAATATATGTTCAGTCTGACATTATGATTTGCCCTCCCCCCTCCCCACAGAAAGGAAAGAATAATACATATTGCCCTGTAATATGCTCGTTCCTTATTGGACTTACATGTGATTTTTTATTTGACATCATATATGTATATCCTTTGGCTTGGCGCATGGATTCTCTATTCGCAGCAAGAGATAGACCTCCTCAAGGTACTCGTTCTTTGCTTTCACTCATTAGCGACCCTGTGCGATGTGTGCGTAATTGGAGCTTACCTCAAGTTTCCATGTAAATGTATTGACTGCTGAGCATTGTCCTGCCTGCCTGTGGGGACAGGCTTTTGGGATTGACATTATATATATCATATATCCCTGGAGCCAGGGTGATTAACATTATTATAGTAATTGTAGGGAATATGAAAGTAGCCTGATAAGACTATTTTTTGAAAGGCACACTAATAGCTGCATATTGTGTTGGAGCCTCCCTTTTCCTGAGTATTGGGTGCTTAAAAGTTAAAACCGTTGTAATAATAATCTATATCACAGTCGATCTGAGATTGAAGCCTTTGTTAGCTGATAAGCATGACGTTTGTGCAATAGCTCACTGATTATAGGCATTTTGTTAACTTCACTTTACAGAATCTGAAACACAAAAACATTGTCAAATATCTTGGATCCCTGAAGACTAAGAGCCACCTTCACATAATACTTGAGTAAGGGCCTCAGTTTGTTTTAGCTTTTTGTACAGAATCCAGGTAGCATCTATTCTGTATCTGGTAACATTTTGTTGTGGCCAAATCTTGTTTCTGCAGGTATGTGGAAAATGGATCACTTGCAAATATTATCAAGCCAAACAAATTTGGGCCCTTTCCGGAGCAACTAGTTGCTCACTACATTGCTCAGGTTTACTTCTACTTCATGTCATACTATCTTCTTATCTGTTTATGTTTGCATATGTTCATCTATGTGTGCTCTTGACTAGGTTTTAGAAGGTCTAGTGTATCTCCATGAGCAAGGAGTCATACATCGTGACATCAAGGGTGCCAATATATTGACTACCAAAGAGGTATGTCTTTCGACATTAATCATTTGATGTAATTCTATAAATGCCATTATGGTCAACAACAACAGAGCCTTAGTTCGAACATGGTTTGGGGTTGGCTAAGATGAATCATCATCCGAATCCTTTAGACTTGAATCCACCAATACGGTCAAGGGTCAATAAGCAAACTAAAATAAAATAAAATAAAGATGAACGGAACAAGAACGAAACCAGTAAGAAAAATTGTTGTAAAACTAAGCAAAGTAAGAAAAATGTGAAAACCAAAATTAAAGCAGCGAAATAGGTTTGTAAAATAATACTATAATTCAAAGAAAAATTGTTCTTTAAGTAACATGGTAAAAAAAAATAAAAAAAATAAGGATCTAAAATTCAAACTACATCATCAAGATGAATTCTTTCTCTCCACGATACCTTTGCCGTCGCCATAATCTCACAAATCTTCGCTTTCAGTCACCCTTATCCATGTTTGTTCCGTTCTTCCCCTAACAATATTATCCATTTCCGATTTCTTAATCCTCCTAGCCGGTGCCTCTAGTGCTCTCCTTCGTACATGGCCAAACCACCTTCCCTCATCTTATCTTCAATTGACGCGCACCGACTTTCTCCTGGACCACCTGGTCGTTTCTTGTGTGGCCAGGTAGTCCAGGAAAGTCGGTGTGCGTCATTTCTTGTGTGGCCACATATCCAGTAGAGCATACGCATTTCAGCTACCCAGCCACCCTCATCTTTTGTACATGTCCATGGTTTACCCTCAACACTTACTTTCATGTAGGAGTGTAGTGATAGAATTTACCCGTTAACCTATAAGGTACACTCGATTCACTTAGAAATCCCATGACACTAATCCACTTCAACCATTTTGCTTTGATTCTGTGAGCCATATCTCCGTCTAATTCTCCATTATGGATAATAGATCCTAATTACCTAAAAAGTCGGAACCATGGACTATCTCCCCATCAAGACTGATCAATCCTACCTCCCTACCCCCATTTCCACTAAATCTACACTCTATATATTCCCTCTTCTTTCTTCTTAGTGTAAATCCACGATATTCTAACGTCTATCTCCAAAGTTCCAATTTTCTTTCAACTCCATCCTTTGTTTCATACTTTCATCTATCAATCAGTACAATATCGTCCGCAAACATCATACACCATGGAACCTCGTCTTGGATGGATTTCGTCAATAACATTAACAAAGTGCAAATGACTAAGAGCCGAAACTTGATGCACTCCAATTGTAATAGGAACTCTTCTGCCTCTCCCACATTAGTCCGTTTACCTGTAGTTGCTCCCTTATACATGTCCTTTATAAGATCATTAGATCAATATGTTTTGTAATTTGTCTTCCAAATTTCTATATCCAGTTATCCACATTGTGGTTTCCTTTGCCTTCTTCGAAACATTATGTTTTGCTAAAAAAGTGGAATTAAATATCATATGTGAAGGATTTTCTATTTGCCACAGCTGATCTTTTACGATAATGAAAGGCTAAGAAACATGTTCCGTAAGTCTTGTCCATTTGTTTACGTATGCCTTTTTGGTCTGGCTTAACCATTTGTTTACATTTCTTATTTAACTGTTTTCGTTGAGTTTTACAACGACCCTTTTGCCCTTATTACACTTTAATCTATCTATAAATTCTCCTACTCCACTTACATGTGCTTGCATAAGAAACCGTTCCAGAAGCAAAAGTAAATAAATGAATATGGCGGAGGGAGTAATTGGTCTTTGGCTGATATTGCTGATACTTAGCTGACACATGGCCTATAAATTCGGCTAATATGACTAATACAAAAAGAAAACATGCTCCGTCATATTACATGCTTGGGAAGTTACTTTTGTGTCACTAATAATTGAACTTCCTATATCATGATTTTTGCTCGGAGATTGCCCCTTCATATTACTTGGACTAAGGCTGGAGATACTTTTATCCTGCTTTATGATACATTTTGAGAAACCATTTTGGTTAGATGGTGAATTTCACAATGCTCATGGCTAATTGTTGCTTTTTGTAGCTAATTCTTATGAATATATGGTGTCGTTATCTGTTGTTGGGACTTGGATACAACAACATTACCCCAGTGCCTCAATGGCTCCCGCAAATTGCGGGGTAAGGGGGGTCGGATGTACGCAGCCTTACCCTTGTGTTAGCAACACAAAGAGGCTGTTTCCGAATGACCCAAGATGAAAATTGTGTCGAGAACTGCATCGAAGGACCGGTACTTCACAAAAGAAAGAAGCGCATTTACCAGACTCTTTGAAATATTTTGATACACGTGTCGGTTGTCTTGAACAGAGTGGAGAAGTTCTTGTTTTCAACTCGAAGTTTTCTTATTCTGTATCTTTTTGTTGGGTCTTTCTCATTACTTGCCTAAAATCACTATTATCCTTCAGGGTTTAGTTAAGCTTGCTGATTTTGGGGTTGCAACAAAATTGACAGAAGCAGATGCCAATACTCATTCTGTTGTTGGAACACCTTACTGGATGGCCCCTGAGGTACTTAAATGGTTTGAGCTTGTTTATCATGATGCTTATAACTTTTTCCTATGATTCTTGTTTTTCGTCCATCTTTGGCGCTTGCTTTTGTTTTATTGGGTTATTGTGATTTGTCGGATAAGCTAAGCTTTTGTTCAAGAACATATATGAGCTGTAATACCTTGCATATGAACTTCTGAATATGCCACTTGATGTTTTGATACTTATGATCGCTGCTAACTGATGGGATCCGTTTATGTTACCTCTGTTTTTTTAATTGGTGTTGGGGTGTTCAATTTTATGTTGCTGAAAGAGTGAAAGTACATGAAACTGTTCAGGGTTTTGAAATGTCAGGAGTTTGTGCTGCTCAGATATATGGAGCATCATTGCACTGTGATTGAATATGAACTTTTGAATATGCTGCGTGTTGTTTTGTTACTTATGATGACTGATAACTAATGATATACATTTATGTTACCTTTTTATTTGGTAATTTGTGTTTGAGTGGTCAATGTTTATGTTGCTGAAAGTACTTAGAATTGTACAGGTAATCGAAATGTCAGGAGTTTGTGCTGAATCAGATATATGGAGTGTCGGCTGCACTGTGATTGAGCTTCTCACATGCGTACCTCCATATTATGACCTACAGCCTATGCCAGCTCTCTTCCGTATTGTGCAGGTCTAGTCTCTATTTCGCGCATGTCAGTCAAGTTGTGCACAACGCATGCAGGAGTTGTTTTTGTGGGGTTTCATTTTCTTCCCTCTTTAAGCTTGTTGCTTAAATGTCTAAGATCGTCAAACAGAGAAATGAATGCTGTTAAGACTTAAGTGTTGAAGTAAGGAATGCCCTTAATGGATATAAAGAGATAAGGGGAATGTGGTAACACTGTTGAGGGTAAGAAAGGCTGATGCCCAAGCGAGAAAATGATATAAGGGTCGAGTGGAATATGATGCTATCTTAAATGACGAAACTCATAAATCCATGAGCTAAAATATGGTGATATATGATTTGTCAATAAATTGGAGTATTTGTGCAAATTCCTTTGTTCAAATGTGGAATTTATACAAACATTACCTTTCAAGATTCACTAATCTTTCATGTTCTCGGTCATTTTCTATAATGTGTTTTTTTACGGGAGGTTGGATTTTGGGTGATAAAATTTTCCTTTAAGAGATTTATGAGGGTAAATGTGATTAGATAGTCTTACCTGTACCTAGGTTGTATTTATGGCATGCATCACGGATGATACAACACTTATGACACTTGTATCTGTGTACACTGTACAGTAATTCAATGTGCACCTGCATTCAACACTTGCAAGTAAGTCTGAGTAACATATATCCGTAGTACTGGAAAAGGTGTCATCTGCAAAATTGTTAGATATTTGGGGATAAGCTGTGTGACTTTTACAGCACTCTACAATCCTGATGGGGAAGTGGGTGGGAGAGATCATACTTCATAGTGATGTTAAGTTTCGTATTGCACAGACCTCCATCCTCAAAGGAAGTGAGGAGTATGCTTATAGATCAAAGATTATTTCTAGTCACACTTTGTGAGTTCTAGACTTGGATTTAGCCACTTGCCTGAAAGTGATAATCCTAAATCTGCATCTTTTCATACAGGATGAGAACCCTCCCATTCCAGATGGCCTTTCTGCTGACATGTCTGATTTTCTGCGTCTATGTTTTAAGAAGGTAAATTTTAACATGGTGAACAATTATCCATGTTAGATTTTGTTTTGCCCTGTTATGTTGCCATCACTTGCTTGGTTATTGTTAGTTGAGCATATATTGCACAATGGAGTGATTAAGATGGATCTTCAGTGAATGTATTTCAGCCAGCCATTGCTAGACCTATGGCTAATTGTCCCTCTGAAATGACTTCTCTACTAATCTTGATGGGTTCAAAGTAAATTACATGCCTCTTGTATTTTGATCTTTCTAACTCTTGTCAAAGTTGGGTTTCGACCGGGGTGGGGTCACTGGTGGCGGTGGGGGTGTCGCGCTGCAACATTGGTGGTTTCAGGGAAACAGGGGTGGTGTTAGGTCGAGTGGTGTTTTGTCATTCTCTTTCATGTTCAAAACTAAACAAGGGAATTAACGGGATGTTCCTTTTCTTTCTCCTTGTATCTCTTTCTTGATTCCTTCCCTTACCTCTGCATGGCCAAATGCCTTCTTAATCTTCTCGTTCTTTTTTTGTATGTGGGCATCACCCTCTTGGCGTCCTTTAATCTATATTCTCTGTTACTTGTCATAAAAAATTACCTCTTAGTAATGGCGTCTAACTGTCTAAGTGAACATATGTAGTTAGAAATTGTTGGGAGGGGAGAATAATTAATCTGTTTGACACTTTTTGTCAATGTCTCCTATCATTTACCTTTTCTTCTTATAGTGACATTTTCTAGCTTATTGCAGGATGCCAGACAGAGGCCTGATGCCAAGGTGCTTCTTTCTCATCCCTGGATACAAAATTATAGGCGTACTTTGCAGCCTTCTCTTCCCCCGAGTGACGCAATCAGGTAGTTGATATCTCCTTAGCATGAAGATCTGTTTTTCTACTTTTTGGCAGATTGATGTCGGGATTCAAGTCTTAGCAGCTTTTTATTGTCTTTTGCAATTTCAATGCCGCTCATGAAATAGACCCTCAGTTTTTTTCCGTAGTGTTTTGAAGTCTCTGTTAGATTTGCATAGTATCTGTTTTGGTCACTTTGGAAAAGGAACCAAAATAATGTTTCTGAAAGTACTCAGGTGATTCTCAATTTGCTTCTTAAGAGGCAGATTATGTACTATGCTACTCTGTTGCTAGAGCGATGAAAGTAATGATTTGAAAATTTGGATCGTCCGGGAGTTGAAGTCTGCTGGCCTTAGTTTTTTTTTCCATGTTTGTTTTAATTCACCTAATATGTTTAGTTTTGTTACTGAGATTGTTTGCTTGCAATCAAATACCTAGGAGCAATGGTGTTCTACTCTGAACAACCTGCAATATTTGAAGGGAATTTCGGTCCCATGTTCTTGCATTCTGAAGCAATTGCATTGTATTGCCATGGGGTAGTAATTAGAAAATTCAATAAAACTGGCCATTTCAATAATTTCTGGTCTACAGTGTATTGTTGCATTTTTGGTGTAGTCATTTCTTTCTATACAGTCCATACTTGTTTTCTTTGCTTGCCGGTGCGGGAAAATTAAGCATGGTCCATATTACTGAGATTTATAGAGAATTATGTCATTCACATGGCGCTACAATATTAAAAGGTGGATAAGCATAACTATATGATATAAAGCAATGTTTTGCATTCTTCGTAGATTATTCCTGTGGTTTAACAAGCAGTCTTCTGCACTCTTCATATTTGATTATTTATGTGTTATAGTGCTTTCTTGTTTTACGTTCTTTAATTGTTTATTACATTAAAAAATGTTCTCACCAAAACTCCATGTTGGCATGATCTACATTTCTATACAATGTTAGATAGAACATTCAGGCTCTACTCCTCTGTGTAGTAAAGTATAAGTGGCTCTATGGTTGCAGGAGTACACAGGATGATGCATTGACAGAAGCACAAATATCTAATGGTCATGAAATTGTCATGGCTGAAAGCCATGCTATGGATGGAGTAAGTATAGATCTTTGGTGTTATAATTCTTGTCAGTAGTTATAACTTGCTGATTGTTGGCTTTGAATGGATGCAATATAACATTATAACCTCTTTATATAGTGTCTCTTTAGCAGAAAATCCTTGGGCTGTATTTTACTTTCTGACTAGTTTTTGTTAACTTTTTCCAATGGTGCCATTTCCATTATTGTCGCAAATTTATATTGTTGTAGGGTCCACATCATAAGTGTTATTTTGTGGCTGATCAAATGATTGCTAGAGTCTGAAAATGTTCTGTTGTGAAATCCATGTTCCTAGAGTTTTGACTGATGCTACTGTGTGTATATTAAGTTAGGAGAGCAAAAACCTTGTTGTGTTCTTTTCCCTGTTCTGTTGTTTGAGTGACCGCTTAACCTAATGGCAGGCTTCCCTGAGAGAGGCGTTGTCTAGTGATGATGGTGATGCAAATAAATTTGATGATGGCGATCATGGGCATACCATTGATGCATCTGAAGAAAGAGCAGAAATTTCTGGAAACGTGCCATCAGATCAGGTGCCTACGTTAGCTAATCATGATAAAGTTGCTCAGGCAGAAGATTTCCCTGCTTCATCTGAGCAGTTTCCTGAGCCAGGTCATAAGAGTTATCATGGTGACGTGTGCACCAATGGTGAAGCAGGATCTCTAAAGTCTAAGAAAAAGAACGTGTCTGGAGAAGTTGAAGGGAAATCAAGTGCAGTACAAAAAGTGAGCAGTTTATTCAGTTTCGGAGCAAGGAGTCATGACGAAAATCTTCAGAAGGTAAAAGATTGTTTCACAATCACTGTAACTACTCTGACATCATCATGCTCAGTTAATCTCGTCTTCCTAGTAGATATGTTTCTCACTCGTTGAAAATCATATTTTGGATTTGCTTTGTTAATTAGCTTCTAGGATTATCATAGATGAGTTCAGTTCACTCTGTATATATGTTGTAAAGAAAATGACGCTTTTGTTCTATCTGCCTGTCTAATAGGTAAGAAGTAATTGTATTAGAAGACAACCAAGGGATGCCACCTAGTATAACTCTTGTTTATCTCTATCCTAAATTCCTAATCTTGTGAGAAATTAAGTGAGAGGGATTTGTTGACTACAAAGCGTTTCAAATTCCGTCTTCTAATGAAGCACAGTGATTTTCATCTTTTTTCTTTACTCTGTCTATGATACATATGTAATTATGTATGAGATAACAATATACTTATTCCCTTAGGCTTCGCAATCTGTAAATTAAGCCGGAAATTAACCCTTGCTGATCCCTTCCCCATGCCTCTATTCTTATAACGAAGTTGATACGAGTAGAAGTTCTTAATGATTAAAGGTATGCTGTTGTTTCTGATTGTGTACTATCTTGCAAGGCGGCCAAAAAGGGCATTTCTGATGGAAGCGAGCTTAGTAGATTCAGTGATCCACCTGGTGATGCATCTTTGGAGGATTTATTTCATCCACTTGATAACAACATGGGTGATCGTGTTACTGAAACGTCCGCATCAGCATCCTCCTCAAATGCTAACCGACATACTTCAACTCCCGAGTCTGGAAAGAACGACCTAGCAACAAAGTTAAGGGCAGCCATTGCACAAAAGCAGAAGGATAATGAAATGGGTCAGCCAGATGGAGGAAACCTACTTCGTGTTATGATACGTGCTTTGAAGGAGAACGTGATAGACATAGACAGCGGTGTGGTATGTTCCAAGGAAATTTTAATATTTTCTGTTGTTGAATTAGATCTTTCAGTTTATTTACTTTCTATATTTATGTCATAGGGTTTTGATGACAAGCTGCCTGGAGAAAGTCTCTTTCCACTTCAGGTAAAGAGCAATGTTTCTAGTCTGGAATCCGTTTTTTGACATCCGTTCTGGTCCATTGTCCTTAGGCTACTTACAGCTTAGGCCTGTGCGGTGAACAAGCCTGCTAAAACTTGCAAATTATAATTCTATAAATTAAGCCAAAAACTTCAGACTTCTTAATTTAGGCATTACATACAAAATTAATTGTGATACATTTTATAAGTCCAACTTAATCCACAAAATAAAATAGCGTCCAAGTGCCCAACATGTTTCATCATATTTCAAATTCATAATTTAAGCGAAGGTTACTCATTCTTGAAGAGATGGAAGTATGTTTATTAGTTTTGGATAGATCTCTGTTCATTTTATATGCGTTAGCCATCACTTTGCGTAACTATTACCCCGTTGCAAATAGCAATGTATAGGTTGATGCATCACGTTTGTAATGCTTTTTTCTTTGGAGTTCCATGTCACAGCACATGGCCCACACGTGCAACTTTGTGTCATGACTTGTGGCATGTCAAATAGGCATTTTACTCTAGATTGTCTCCTTTGTCCTTAGCAAAGCCATGCATTAGACTGGTCCATAAACATCATGCGTTTGATTGGCAATTGGCTAATTAGTTTTTTAGGCTCCCTTGTAAGTGCCGTTTCTTTTTCAACCATAGCTAATAGCTGTTGACTCAATTAACTGTTGTCTTCTCTTTGACTCTGAAATATATGCTTTTATAGGACTATGCTATATGAGTTTATGCTCCTAACTGGGGTTGAGTACCTTTCATCACTTGGACAAGAATAGTACACTAGAACACTTCAGTTAAGCCAAAACATTAATATTTTATTTAAATAAAATAGACGATTCAGAAACTTGTACAAACACAAGCATTGAATACTGGGAAGGCTAGTTTTTCTAGAACTTTATTGGATATTTAATCCCAATGGTACATTCAGATTTAAAGGAGACATAATTACCTCATTTTACTGTAGCTGGTCCTTTTTTTTTTATCCTATTTTTAAGAGCCACAGCTACTCCCCTGATTAAAGAACAACAGGAAAGAAGCAGGCCAGTTTGGGGCTTTGTATTATCGTAATGCATTCTCTAACCTTAGAAAGGCTTGGGGTTTCTAATTCGAGGTGCAAAATTGGAAGGTAAGTGGTGAGGAAATTGTTGAGTGAGGAATCATAGTGGCTGTGTGATAATAAGATATGTAAGAAGGAACTAATCTGGAGAAGCACAGTCAGTGAATCCTCAAATTCTCTTCCCTTAACCTGCTTCATAAAAATGAATTTGAGTAACTTTTGTATGACCATGCCCACCACCTTCTCTAGCCTGCATACCATCTTTCAGTGTCCTTTAATGAAGTGTAAGATTAGATTTTTGCATGGTGATTGTTTTTCTTTTTTTGGGTATGAGGGAAGCTGTCTATGTAAAGTTCATGCATAGTGTAATTCAAAAGCTATATGTTGCTATGTCACTCAGTGGTCTTTGATTGGTTGAGCTAATCATCAACTTTATGATTGGTAGGCTGTTGAATTCAGCCGATTAGTTGGGTCTCTGAGACCAGAGGAACCAGAAGATGTGATTGTTAATTCTTGTCAGAAGCTCATTGCATTTTTTCATCAACGTTCAGAGCAGAAGATTGTTTTTATCACTCAGCATGGCTTTCTACCTCTTATGGAATTGCTTGAAGTGCCTAGACCTCGGGTATCTAAACTGTTATATTCCGTGTATTTCTTGTCTTTCCGTGTACTTCTTGTCTTGGAAGTTATTCCGTCCAGTACTGTTTAGTGTTTACTTTTACAGGATCAATACATAATGTTTTTAAATTTTGCACGAGACAGGTTATATGCTCAGTCCTACAAGTGATAAATCAGATAATCAGAGATAACATTGATTTCCAGGAGAATGCTTGTCTTGTTGGACTGGTGAGTATCTCTATGTTAATTGCCACTGAAAATGAGTAATATCATTTGGTGACTGGATAAATAAGGTATATAACTAATTAAATATTGTCCGTGATTTCTTGTGTTCTATTTGTTGTAAAGTTTGGTACTCCTTCCGAATGACCACCCCACCCACCACCACCTTTCTATTTTATATGGAACTTCATTGCTGTTTTCGACTTAGGCGAATAGACTTGAATCTGCCTGTTGTCCAATGTCGTATCAAAGTTGCTTTTTATGTGATGAGATTTATTTGAACTTATGATTCCCGACTAAAGTAGTATTGATACTATTTTTGGTTATCAGTAAATGAAACTATGTTTAAAGCTATTCTTGAGAGATTTGGTTAATAGAATAGTCATTGGTACAGCTTTTTTTTTTGGTCTTGTGTTCAATCGTCGTTTTGTTTGTAGGAACAGCTAGGAATGTTTTCACCGAGTTCTTTCATATAATCCCTCCATTTTCCTATTTTCTTCCCATTTGCGTTTTGGAGGTCAAAGTTTCCGAAATTAGGAAAGGTTCCATGTTCCCTCCAATAAGCCTTACCAAAATCCCTCCAACATAGGAAAGGTTGGAGGGAAAACTTCTTTACTCCATTTGCTTCCCTCCCATCCATCCCCCCTCCCCTCTCTTCCCTCATACTTGTGTATAAAAACACGTCTAGACGATTTTCCTCACTACAATGGCGTTTTAATGTTTTCCATTTGTATAATGGGTTCCAATGGTGCGTTGCTGCATAATTTCTCTGGCTTCAGTTTTTACTCCACATTTTTATGTTGCAGATACCTGTTGTCATGGGTTTTGCTGTTCCTGATCGTCCTCGGGAAGTTCGTATGGAAGCTGCTTATTTCCTGCAGCAGCTTTGTCAATCTAGGTGATGCTTATTCTTCATTTTTTTACATAAGAATACTAAAGTATAGGCTTGTTGAGAATTACATGAGAAATTTTTGATGGCCATCCATGAAATCTACTTCTCCAGCCGTGTCAAAAATGGTCGAACTGTCCAAGTCAACCCTCTAATGGACCTTATTGGCCCTTTCTTTGTGTTAGGCAAAAAGTAGGTATAAGCTCACAATCTCACATAACTCGTGTCAGAATCCTCTGATGGATCGACAAGAAATTTTTGTACTGGTAACTAGCTAATCTTATGGCGACTGCTAAAAAACTTGATACCAGTTTAAATGAGGCAGGTATCTCAGCTCTTCTATCACCTCACTGATTCACTATTAATTTTGTTATAAGCTGCCTAATCATAAATTTTATTAAAAAGTACGTAAATTTACCAAGTTCTATTATGAGGGATTAGTATATAAATTTTGGACTACCGACCCAACCTAGCTTTGAGCACATTAGATGGCATTTTGCGCTCATCACTCGATAAAAGGCTCAAATCTTACATGACCCCAATAGCTTAAATTTAAGCAACTGTCTACAAAGGTGCTCAATTGCTGTTTCTTGCTTTCTTATTGAGATCATACTTTGTTATATGCTCAATGTAATATATTATCACAAGAGTCCATTCTCAAAGGTGCTTTGCAAAGATATTGAGAAAAGTATCCGTACTCTTTCAGTTACAATTTATATTACGAGTTATATTTTCTGCAGTTCTATATACTACTGTGGAAGATAGCTCTGGCAGTTCTATATGCTACTTTGGAAGATAGCTCTGACATTGATCCTGCTTGCGTAGTTATTTGGTCATGCATCGTTGGTGTTGACGGCTTTTTTCCCTTTGCAGCTCGTCCACATTGCAAATGTTCATTGCATGCCGTGGCATACCGGTTTTGGTGGGATTTATGGAGGCTGATTATGCAAAGTACAGGTAGGTTACTATCTTACAATAACACCCATGTTAACCTGTAATTTCTGGTTAGATCAATGTTGAATTGACAATGTGGGTGCTTGAGATTTTATATCAATCTCATTCTGACAAGCAGCATTTCCTCAGTGTCTTGGATATGATGTGACACTTTAAACAAGACAGAATTGCTAACATGGAGTGAATAACATGTCAGATCGTGGATCTAAATTTATGTTCTCTCTTTTTCAATCTACCAGAGTTACTTTGCTGTTTAGGGCTTTACGCTTTATATGCAAGAGCTGCAATTCATTCACAGCCTTTGTAATGAACTAATGATTTTGTCGAGATATCTTATTATTTGACCGTTTTCTTGCGCTATCTAAGAAAAAGTTACAAAATGTCCAGGGAAATGGTTCATCTAGCTATCGATGGCCTGTGGCAGGTGCTCAAACTTCAGAGATCAACCCCAAGAAATGATTTCTGTCGGATTGCTGCTAAAAATGGGATTCTACTGAGGCTTACTAACACGCTTCATAGTCTGAATGAAGCTACTCGCCTTGCTTCCATAGCTGCTGGTGGTGGAATTCTGGCTGATGGTTCAGTTCAGCGGCCACGTTCTGCTCAACTGGATCCTAGCCATCCTACTTTCATCTCAAGTGAAGTGCTTCATTCGGGATCCGAACAGATTGATTTCAGGGACTCTTCAGCTAACGGTATGTAATGTACATTTGGTCCATTTTTCAAGGCAAGATGCACGCAATCTGAAAAATTCATATTATTCAGTTGACCCAGATAGGCCTCAGTCAAGCTATACAACTGCCGAGTCTGCAGCTACTTCTAGACTGACTGACCCTGCAGACAAATTTGTGAATGTGGTAAAGGAGGCAACTCGGGCTGAATTAGATTTTAGACAGCAACGAAATGCTTGTTCTACCCATAGAACGTCCACAGACAGGCCTCCAAAATCTGCTGAAGGTGCTTCGAATGGGCTTCTTGGTGCTGTTGCTTCTCAACCGGAGCAAGTCCGTCCACTTCTTAGTTTGCTAGAGAAGGAGCCTCCTTCCCGGCATTTCTCTGGCCAACTAGATATGCGCAATTTAACAGGCATTGAGAGACATGAAAGTATAGTTCCTTTGCTGCATACATCAAATGATAAAAAAACAAATGATGAACTTGATTTCCTTATGGCAGAATTTGCAGGTAATTCTCTCTCTTGGTGACTGTTTGTGCATGTATGTTTTTAAGTAGATACGGCTACCATACACTTCTATTGGCTAAATGTTTGATTTCTACTATATTGTGGGGGAGGGCCGCAGCTTTTGAAAAATCCTCTTGTTGCATTCAAATGGCCAACACTAGTCCTTTGATATGGAAGGGTCCGAGGAGTTGAGAACCTATGTCATATACACATAATTCTACATATCGAAGGGCCACTTTTGACACTTTCTTTCTACTAGTTTGTAGCATTCTACTCCATTTCAGATAGATGTTAGTGGCCTAGTTATTACTTATTAACACAGACTCGACTTCTAGCACACTTTTTACTCACACGGGGTTCCTTAATGTGTTTGTGTAGATTCCTTCTTTGTCAACTTCGCACATTCCTAGCTCATGTACTAGTCCTACATTGTGGGGTTGCTGTCATTTTTTATTTTCCATTTCTTTTTCAGTTCATCATCATATTTCTCTCAGCAGCCTAACGAGATGGGTAATGGGCCTTTGGGCCGCATGTGACCCTTCAGCAGAGGGATATATATATGTGTGTGTTTATTGGTCCAAATCCGAATATTGTCCAGCTACCTTAACTTTCTCTGTATACATACATATATTGCAATATAGTCACATAGATACGAGAAGGTAATCCTTTTCCCACTTTCATGGATTATTATCGTGAACATGAGTGACCTTGTCTAGGATCTACGCCTCTGTGATGTCTTTCAGTTGTGCACCTTTAAGCAGACGCTGCAGATTTGTTTGATTAATGAAGTGATAGACAATATTGTTTTCTTCCAAATAATTCCGGCAAGAGATCCAAATCCCTTTTTTGCGGATCCTTCAGTAAAAATATGCATTCTCTTCATAAAAAATATAGGAGATTGAACCAATAAAGATTTTTGGCGACTCTTTTGTTAATTGCTTATTTTGCTGCTAAACAGCGGGTGTATTTTCCAATGATGTCAATATTGATATCTCCAGGACAAAGATTGTTTCTGATGCCTCATTATGACCTGTTCTATAGCTTAGCTTGCTTTTTTAACATCTTTTGTAGGATTAAAATTGCACTTTTCTCCCTGCAGAGGTCTCTGGGCGTGGAAGGGAAAACGGAAATTCTGAAACGCCAAGAATCCATAAGACAGCAGCTAAGAAACTGGGGTCATTGACGTCTAATGATGGAGCTGCTTCAACATCTGGACTTGCGTCCCAGACCGCATCAGGTGTACTCTCAGGTTCAGGTGTTTTAAATGCTAGGCCAGGGAGTGCAGCGTCATCGGGGCTGCTCTCTCATATGGTGTCTGCTTCGAATTCTGATGTTTCGAGAGAGTATCTTGAAAAAGTGGCAGAGCTCCTTCTTGAGTTTGCCAAAGCAGATACCACAGTGAAGTCGTACATGTGTAGTCAAAGTTTGCTTACCCGTCTTTTCCATATGTTCAACAGAGTTGAACCTCCTATCCTTTTGAAGGTACTCGGTCTTATCATCTAAGTTTTGCCCTCATAACTGTGATATTATATCCATTTAACCGCTATACCTTTGTTTTTACTCTCTCTTAACTAGTTGAAGGTTTTTCTTTTATTGTCTCTTTCCAATCTCTTGAGGAAAAACTGCTTAGAATTCGTTGTGACTTTTCATGGTGTTTCTTGTGCAGTTACTGAAGTGCATCAATCATTTATCAACTGACCCTAACTGTCTCGAGAATCTTCAGAGGGCAGAAGCAATTAAACATCTTATTCCTAACCTTGAACTGAAGGAAGGGTCTCTAATTTCCCAAATTCATTATGAGGTGGGAATCTAAATTTGTTATTTTTTTTGAACTTTGATATTTTGGTATGTTTTTTCTTTGGAAGTTGTGCATTTGTCATCTTGGCTCTTGGTAAAGACAAACCTATTAGTGAGAGGAAAGGTTCAATGTCTTCTAATGGAACCCATTGTCCTGTTTTCTTCTAATCACTCTGCAATTGCCAAGAATGTTCCAGC
Organism: Silene vulgaris; assembly: GCA_036897335.1. Taxonomy (NCBI): domain Eukaryota; kingdom Viridiplantae; phylum Streptophyta; class Magnoliopsida; order Caryophyllales; family Caryophyllaceae; genus Silene; species Silene vulgaris. The sequence goes on along the minus strand of JAYMSF010000181.1, from coordinate 1,741 downwards.
TTGCTGGCTAGTTTCTCTATTGGTTATTCATATATCTCAATGTGCTTTTGTATCACAATATTTAACAAAATGAAACTCCCTCCATTCCACTAGGTTATTTACCCTCTTAAAATCTGTGAGGGGGATATTGACAAGTGTAAGCAACCCATCGGTATAGATGGAAAAGGATATTTATTCTGGTATTGGGAACTATAGACTATATTTTTCTGTTGTTTCAACTTTGTACTTTGTTCCGTTTCCTTCTTAAAATGTAGACCAAATTTTTCACTCTCTCTACTCTCAACACTGGCCCTTGCAGCCTGCTCCTTTAAAATAATGTGCCTAAAAGTAATTGGCCGTGGTCTTTTGAGTTTTGATTAACTCTTTTGATGGTTCTGACGGGAAGGTTTCTTTCTCTGAAGGTCCTCAACGCGCTGTTCAACCTCTGTAAGATAAATAAGAGGAGACAGGAGCAAGCAGCTGAAAATGGAATCATCCCACACCTGATGAATTTCATCATGGTAGATTCTCCTTTGAAACAATATGCATTGCCTTTGTTATGTGATATGGCACATGCATCACGAAATTCAAGGGAGCAGTTACGAGCCCATGGTGGATTGGATGTATATCTAAGCCTGCTTGATGATGAGCTTTGGTCCGTGACTGCGTTAGATTCAATTGCAGTTTGTCTTGCACATGACAATGACAATAGGAAAGTTGAACAAGCTTTGCTTAAGAAGGAAGCAGTGCAGAAGTTGGTCAAGTTTTTCCAGGACTGTCCAGACCAACATTTCGTGCACATACTGGAGCCTTTCCTGAAAATTATTACGTAAGTTGTTCTTTTATCCCATAGGAAATTAGGAACTACATGCATTTATTTATGCTACTCCTCTATCCCAATTATATGGCCCCCTTTTTTCTGAGGTCAAACGATGTCAATATACATTAGTTACCAGTCGCTGTTTCCATGTTTGATGCAGGAAATCACCTCGAATAAACACAACATTAGCCGTCAACGGTTTGACTTCATTGCTCATTGCTAAACTGGATCACAGGGATGCTATAGCTCGGCTTAATTTGTTGAAGCTAATTAAGGTTAGGAAACCTGCTTTCATTATGCTATATATATATATATATATATATGTATGCTTCATTGTTTTAATGCTTGTTCTTAAACCTCAAGATTGTGTGCATTGGCGACTTTGGGGAATGGGGACATATGGAGATTATTATCTTATGGTTTGGATTAGATGATTCATTTTCCTGCTTCCTTTTTTCCATTTTTAGGAATTAAATTTCTTGCTGAAAATTAGCACCCAATAAAAGTTACATGGGAAAGGTTTTTAAGATTTATATTTAAAATTCTCGAGGCATAGTTGATGTGATGAGAGGGATCACTATCAGGATGACCATCTTATATAATCATTCAAACGATTAACGGGGTTATGATATTAGCAGACTGGCATTTGTTAATATGAATGTTATTTCTAGGCTGTTTATGAGCACCATCCTCGGCCGAAACAATTGATTGTGGAGAATGATCTTCCACAAAAGCTCCAGAATCTAATCGAGGAGCGAAGAGATGGGCAGCGAGCTGGTGGTAGTGGCCAAGTATTGGTTAAACAAATGGCTACTTCTTTGCTCAAGGCTCTCCATATCAACACTGTTTTGTAGTTATTTTACTCTTGTTCCATATTTTTTTTTTTTTTTTTTTTTTTTTTTTTTCTTTTTACCCCTTTTAATTTTTTTTTTGGGTTGTTTT
>JAYMSF010000180.1:0-19312 GCA_036897335.1 Silene vulgaris | reverse complement strand
GGCAAAAAGGTGTTATTTGAGTTTTTTAAAAACTATTTTTCACTTTTAAATATAGGATGTGTTTGGACAAAAAGTATTTTTGAGTCCAAAAACACTTTGAAAAGCTAAGCCAAACACACACTAAGATAAACTAAACCCGTCTTAAACTTAAAACCATTCGACTGTGATCAAGAAGACTCGACCCCTGCGGCCATCCCGGTCAAATCCCTTACATTACCACTTAACCACTATTAGTCAGCCATTAAAATTCCTTAATTTTTCTTACTTATTGAACTTAAAAGTAGTTATCAATCTGACATCATGGTCGCACGATTTGATCACAATCATTTAATCCAACAAAAACAAAGATCAATAAACAAATTTCAACAATTCAAAATGTTGAAAAATTCCTCATTTGACTTTATTATTACAAGAAATTTTCTGGGAATTTTTCAATTTTGTATTGAACCCACAATTTGTTTGTTCTTCCCCAATAAAACCCTAATGTAAAGTTTGTATCTTTCATAATTATTTCAATTTTCAAGCTATTTTTAATGGCTCCTATGTTTGAGTATTTTGTGGTATGTGGGGTTGGTCCAGATATTAAGACATTAGAGGGAAGCCATGGATATTATGGGATGAAATATAAGTATAATGTTTCATTGATTGATCAGTTTCCTTCTAATGGGGAGTTTTTGTATCCTGAATTGCCACCTGAGCTTCCTAAGGTTGATTATTTTTAGCACAAATTCTCGTTTAAGACGGATATATCTGTTTTATAGTTAATACGAGTCAAGTAGTATTATTCTTTTGTTTTTATCTATACAAGCGGGTATTACTTGACTCGTTTTAGTTAAGGAAGACTAACTAGATTATTTTTGCCATGCTTGGTTGTATGCTCATTGATGACTTCTTAATTTTGAATCCTGCTGATAAATTGATGATATGGGTTCGTGTCGTATGTTGATTATGTGGATGATACTCAGTCTGTCCCAATCATTTGTTTACCTGTTTGCTGATAATGAATATCAGCTAATGTGGCTCATTTCATTTCCTGATAATGATACTCCCTCCGTCCCAAACTCTTTGCTGAGAGCCTGAGAATGACACAAGTACTTTGATGAATATCGGATATGTCACATAAATGTGTCGGTTTTTGGTATGATAATTCAGGTTGCATTGGATTATGTTAGTTAACGGTTTAACCCAAAATTAAGTATCTTGTTTCCAGTTTTCTTCTGCACTGTCAAGTGTCAACTGTCTCATTTCATTTACATTAATGCTCTATTTACGAGTTTTCTTACTGTATCTATAAATCACGTGTATTAATTGATGAACCGGTGCTGTGTGTTTCTGGTAGTAGTGTTTGCCCATGTCTTATTCAAGATTCAGGATAATGAGTTTTTGTCTTACGGTTTTTTGGCTGCCTCCCTATGCAGTGTGTTCTGCCTGCTGGGCTTGAGTTCTTTGCATCGGGGTATGATGTAAATGATTTCTCAAGCTATCCCCGGAGTTATCCCGTTGTTTTAACAGGTTCACTTACCTTTTTTCTACATTCCAGACTTGAGAGAATTAAATGTGATTTATTTCATCTTTCAAGCTTTGTTATAATTTATCACTAGGGAAAAGGAGGGGAGGGAAAGCAAGGGAGACAATTTCACCTTTCAAGATATGGAGGGGAAGGAAGCCAGACAATTTCCTTTGTTTAGTTAGCAAATTGAGTTAACGTGAAATGGAAGGGAGAGAAATGAAGGGATCCACTTTACCTGCGACAAGCTAAATAATTCTTTCAATCATAAAGAAAGAGTTGGAAGGAAAATGAAGTTGCTTTATCCCTCCCCCCTTCGGCCCCTCCCACCTAGTAATGTACCCAAGAAATCTTTTTAATGCTTCCTTTCACAACATTTTTCGAACTGTTAAATTTCTCCATCAAATAGCTTTGTTGCAACGAAAATTGAAATGTAAAATGCTGTACCTGCCGCTTTGAAGGAGGTTCTAGAAAAATAACATTGTTTGGTTACCTGATTCTGATATGGAATGCAAAAGAGCTCTTTTAGCACCTCTCACAAGAGTGTTTCCGGCACTTCCCTCTTTCAAATATTTACTTTATGGGAATTTTAAGGTTCCACTTTCTTTGTTTGTCCAAAAAAATGGAGGATCGGTTTTGTTTACTCTCCTCAAGTAGGAATTCCCAGCTAGGGATGTCATGTAAATAGAGTTACTCCGTGTAAAAATCTGAGGAAAAGAGATAAAATTGAAGCAGTAACCAAACAGTTGGCCTGTCATGCCTTTCCAACCCTAGACCATGAAAGGCGATCACATAAGCTCAAAATGTTCATAAACAGATTGTTAATGAAGAATTTATATTGTTTTCTAAATGCAGATGAATTGAAAATAACTGAGCAGTGAGCACTGAGTAAGATAATGGCATCATGTGCAGACTGACTATCAAATAAAGTTTCTGATATATAATTTTCCATTTGATTTCATTTTGCTTTTGGTCTTTTTTCTTGTTTGCTTCTCGGCCCTCTTTTCCTTTTTATTTTCATTATATTACCCATCATTAACAGTTTCAAATGCTGATTTATGTTGTCCGACCCTGAGTCAAATCGGGATTAAGGCTCTGTTGATATCATGTTATCTGTTTCTTTCCATATTGGGCTCTTAATACTCCGTACTACATTTGCCTTTTGCAGTTGGTAACGGTTCGAAATTATACGTCAGTTGCATTGTTTTCCGAGATTCTGTCGACGAGGATATCGCGGAAGCATATGGGATACCATCGAAAACATATGCTGAAAAGAGTATTTCCCTTGTTTCACGATTGCCCTGTTTTCGTGTACTCGGTGATGCCCTTGAAGAGATATTCTCTATATGTTTCTCCCCTGAAGGAAGTCAGTGAGTTTGGATTCTTATATTAATTTTGATTGTAGTGTTAGCTATGAATTATGGTACTCCGACTCCTCATACTTCTCGTGTACGAGTGTCCGACAATCGACACTCCATCATGTGTATGACAGTCGAACACTTCAATTCTAGTCAAAAACATGAGAATTTTTCATAAATTAGCCAATCTGACAATTAGACACGGATGTGTGTTGAATACTTCTAACGGAGTTAGAGTAACATAGGCTATGGATTTTTTCACTGTTTTAATGTAATTATGTATGGTAGGATTCAAAGAAGCACATGGATTACGATTGGCTTGCTTTGGTCTTCATCATCTAGAAAATAGTGTAGCTATGCTAATACAAATTGTTGCGCATTTTGGTAAATGGCTGATTTTAATAAAATTGCAGGAAGCCATTGTGGGAAGTTATAAAAGCCACAATTCTGAATGTTCCCCTGCCAACGCCAGGACAGGATCGAGTCCTCTTTTCAATTAATAACTATTTGTTATCTTTGGAGGCTCCTCCAGAATATGGGCTTCCTCAGGCTGATGTACGAGCTTGTTCATTCTTTTTATATTTTAAGTAATGCTCTCTTCATCCCATTTAAATTGTCCCATTTGACTGTGTCAAAAATGTCAATTTTGATTTTTAATTTCGCCATATTTGTGTATAAAGGTACATTATTTTTGTGCTTGATTTGTCAAAGCAACTTTTTTATACTATCATTTTTAAAATGGTGTTACGGTTGCATATAGCGAGAAAAATATTGGTCAATGTCAACGTCGTTTGGCCACCAAAGTCAAATGGGACAATATAATCGGGATGGAGGTAGTTTACGTTAGTGTGTGGTTTTGAATCACCTATATTTTCTCCTGGCAATCCATTTTCCGCTCTTCTGCATTTGGAATGTAATGCAAATTGTTTAACAGTAAATTGTGGATGCAGTTATCCTTTCAGCCACTGGTACAATGCTTGGATGTTCACAATTTGCTGATACTTTTTACAGCAGTATTACTGGAAAGAAGGATTTTGCTTCGATCAGATAAGTACGTGTATAGCTCCATACTTACGATTATATACCTTCTTCTTTATTGCTTTTCTGTCTGGTAAAATAGCACTTAAATGTTTTTTTTTTCTCTTCTCTATTGCATTAATTTTGTCCCTCATTATCCTTCCATTTTTTTTTCTGTATCCTTCCTATATAGGTATTCTCTATTGACGCTTGTGTCAGAAGCCATATGCCATCTAATATATCCATTTCAGTGGCAGGTTACACTTCTTATGCTTAGGTCACCTTTAATTTCTTGAGGTTTTGAAACTTAATTCAATAGTTTTTATTGTTCAAAGGCATATGAACTCACTGTACTTCAAAACATATGCTTGAGGATGATTGTGGAAAGTTTACACACATTTTTCATGATTTTTTTAAAAAAATACTCAATGGCAAATTTGATGAGGACAAGCTTTTTATCCACCTCCTTCCCTTGGCTTGGCTGTTATCTCTGATTTTTGGTAGAACTTGTAAAATGGTAAATCAGTTATCTTAATATCAAAGAAAATGGAATAATAAAGCATGGCCTTCAGCCTTAATGAATTTTTTTCTTAATTTTTCTTTCCTTAACTCCGGCTGTTTCTCTTTTTTGTTAATGGTGTTGTATTGTTGTTTCTAAACATGATATTTTTTTTTTTCCCTGAAGCATGTTTATGTCCCGATACTATTCTCTGAAGGAGTCGAATTTGTTGATGCTCCAACCCCATACATCATAGGTCTACATTCAAGCGTTGACACATCTGATCTATTGATGGATGGTGTAAGTTCTCTATTCACCTTTTCCTTGTTTCTTGGTTGTATTTGTTGGGGCATAATCTCTTTAAGCTTTCTTGTTGAATGCTCTTTCGGAACCATGGTAAATTGGTAATCAATCTCAGCTTGAGACTTGACCTTGGAGTTAGGTATTTTGACATTTACCCTAATCTTGGTGTTGTGTTACAAATGTGATACCACCTTAATATGCAGTCTCTGTGACCTGTATAACCTCGATACTTCGCGATTTAAATTTGCAGCCAAAATTTAATACTATGAAAGTAAGAAAGTAAATGTGATGTTGGCCAATTATTCCATGTGGATTTTATGGTTCTGTTCTTGGTTGAGATGATGGTGTGTAGCTTTTTGCAATGATGATTTTCTCTATAGTAACTTTATGTAGCTTTGTTTCCTGTATAGGTGGTTATTGTTGATATTGATCATAACTTCATCATTACATCGGAGGAGATACCTCCTATACCAGAACCAGAGTTACACACTTTGCACAGTGACATAATGAATCTGTTGTACCCAAACTTATTACGTATAGACGAGATTAGTGTTGGTTTCGGACAAGTATATGAAAAAAGCCCTCCTGTCAAGCTTTGGGGAGAGGATCATGACCTCAAACTCAGGTGGTTCCTTTTCCATTGAATGTCTCAAAGTAAGATATGCCTAGAAAATATGCTCCAGTTTCTGAGTAGGAACTCCCTGACACCCTTTTATCTTATTTAGAGATGGCTTTGTGATGGAATAAAGCAAAATGACTCACTAAACTAGCCGCTTTCCTTTTGTTGTGAAATTAACTGTCACTCGACGCAATGCTCTATGCAATGTTCATCAGGTTGTTGTCTCTCTATGTTAAACAGCATATAGGAGTAAGGCTGAGTACATTTTTACCCCACCTTTTGCGAGAGCGAGTGAGGCACTGGGGCAATGTTGTTGTTGTGGTAGAATTGGTTTTATGTGTTTATTTAATTGTATTTAAGACAAATTCGTGCTCAATAAAATTTTGAAGTCGACATCTGGATCAAAATGCTTAAGAGTTAAGCTCTTCACTTATCAAAGTTATCAGTATGTTGTTGGGGAAGTGCAGTTTTCTTGGTCTCGAGACAACTATCATTCCATAAATAGTTGAAACGTAAAGTCTGCCATGATGTTGACATGCTATGTCTGTATGTCACAGCTTTTAAACATAGATTTGTATACAAGTGTTAGCCTCATTCTTGTCATGTTATGTAAATGAGGTGAAATAAGGTGCCGTGTTGCATCCAAGCTTCAGCTTCATGTATTAATTGTAGTTATGGTGAAACAAAGCATTATGAGTACTGAATAAAGATAAGTTCACCACGTAGCTCACAAACTTACTCTTTTGGTTTTTATCAACATTAGAGTTACTGTTACGACTTGAACTTGAAAATAGGGGTAAGGTAGTGGTTCAGTTGTACAAAGTGTAAGGCATGCTGTACATTATCCGAAAGTACTGCTGGAAAATCCTATGTAAAATTCATGAACTGAGAAGTCTATTTTTCCCTGAAGATCCACAGCCATGAGAGAAATTAGAAAAAAGTCCTTCGTTATGTAGTTTAATTTGATGTCAGATAGTTTTGTTCATGGTGAGGATACATCTTCATGGTTCTGAATCTTTATCTCGACCATTACAAGAAATGTTCATTTGAATCACAGGTGTCAGTATTCTTCAGAATGCCATTGATGGGCCTAAGTTGTCAACTATTGTATCATTATTAGTTTCATGACTTAAGTCTTAGGCAATCATCTAAGTAATTAAACCTCTTTGGTATGTTTAGTTTAGGCAAATATGCTGCACGACTTTTTGTTAAGGACCTTCATGTCCCTCGATTAAACTTCTTTGGTATATTTAGTTTAGGCAAATATGCGCTTGGTATTTGGTTGTTTCTAGTTACGGAGGTCCCATGTAATTAAATCTCTTTGGTTTACAATCTCAGTCACTTGTAGACGTGACAATATATGTGTCTCCAAGATGACCTGGAGATGATAAAATAATCTGATTATTTATCTTGAATTGATTATCGTGCAGGCTTATATTTCTGAAGTTCTTTGCAAAACTTTTGTCTGTATACCGTAATTTCGTTGTAAGATTCCAACCTTCTTCTCATAATATTGACGATTTTTGTTTTCTGCATTAATTTCTGATGCTTTCTAATAATCAGTGAGCCGTAACTAGTATTGCTTGAAATTTCATCAAGTTTATTTTAGCTAAATCTGACAAATTGTTTGAAGTATATTTGCCTAAACTAAACATATGTAGCCCCAGGTTGAATATTCGCTCTCCTAACAAACCCAATTTAAAGATATATCGTGCTTTCTAATGATCAGAGAGCATAAACTAAAATTGCCTGTTTCTTTGTCAGGGAAATACTACCGACTATCCTTTTGATGACGAAGCATTCATATTGGAGCGTTCTCACCTAAACAATGAATTGCCAGATGCCATGGTTTTTTTCTTTACTTTTCGTTTTTTCAGTTATTCTTCTCCACTGTTGCAAATTGAAAATATGCTCCCTTTGTGTCAAACAATTTTAGTCCTAGCAATGCTAGCGCAAGCGATCAATTATAACTAAGATTTGTTACTGTTGGTCAATTAAACTCAGCTACACATTTCAGTAGAAGCTAAAAAAACATTGGCAGATGCGTTGACTCCAAACCTAACCTATATTACTTTGACTGGATTGCAAGTGTTGGGCTGCAATGGACGTGAATCGCGATGGCTATTTTTTGAAAACTTTTGATGTTTTTGGACTAAAATGAAATATTGGAGAGGGTTAGAGTACATGGAATTAAAGTGAAGTGCTGAAGTAAGGTAGCTTCAAATTATGTAAATTGACTTCTCAGAATGTTTTATCGTTTCATTTGAGTTCTGACCATCAAAGAATTCCTCCACCTTGTTTTGTGGGAATTATGGTACTGAGGTTGGACTTGCTGTATATTTTTCTGAACGATGGAATTTTGGCACAATGTTTGGTTAAGGAGTACTCTCATGGTGGTTGTATTGAGGCTCATTATCATATTCTAAGATCTCATTGAAGTTTGCTCCGTTTCTGAGATGTTACGACTTATGAGGATGCCAATTATTTTTACTTATAGCTGTCTCTTAGTTGCATATTTTGATGTGTTCTCATGCTTGGAAGTTGCCATTTGTTACAGATAAGTCAGTTTCTGGGCTCTCAGGGTTTCTCGAACTACATTGGAAGAGTTGTATCAGGTGGTGATAGTGATGACAATGTTCTTGACAAATTGATCGATGCAACTAAGAATGGTCAAGATCTTATGTCGATATTTCCATCATCTGTTACTGATCCTATTATTATAACTATACCAGATCCTACAAATGGAATTGTAGGTACATTCTTGAATAAATTTAGCGATCTAACATTTGAAACTAAAATTGAACCTTTCGTAAATGTTATACGAATTGATATTTAGTATCCACATTTCAGATTCTAGTGCCAGATACATATACAATAAGTTCCCTGCCAATGTTAGAACAGAAAAGCAAGTGGAAAAGAGGAATCAATTTCTTCGCTACATGAGGGAGAAGAATGTAAGATCCATCATTGTTTATGTAAATAGTCTTGAGTTTGTGGTGCAATAGCATTAAGCATTGTAACATTACAACAACAACAACAAAGCCTTAATCCCAAAATTATTTGGTGTCAGGCTGTCAGCTAAAAACATCTTAACATTCAGGTGTAATAATATTCACTTCTACACTATCTTGTGATTTAAGAAAAGTTTAATGAATGTAAAATAAATAGTTACGCAAGCACAGGATACTTCATAATATTTTAGTTGCTATTGTGAGTTATTGAAAAAGCCATATTCTGATAAGAAGTTTAGTCATCTTTCAGCTTTGGCTTTAAATGATGTAGGAGTACATGGTTGTAATTCACTTTCAAACGTGAAACTTAAAGATGTAAATGTGTGTTTAATAGGTTAATGGATCCACGTCACTAGTCATTGATGTTTCAAATTTTTTTTTTTTTTCGCTTTTCCCCTAGGATCAAGAAGCACAGCTGATTCGGGATATCAAAGTCAAGCTAAAGGTACTAGCATTTTCGCAGTTTGTCTGATTGACTGTTAGTTTTGGAAATTGAATGTTGAACTGTTCTGTTTGTTAAGCATTGAGACATAGTTCCTGAAATTCGAGAACATGGATTATACAGTTCCAATAGAATCAAAGACTTGTCATTCGCCGACTTTGGAATATGATGAATAAAGCAAAGTGGCTCTTTGAATATTACCTGCTTCTTTATCTGTTTAGTAGTCTGTCACTTGTGCAAAATCTCAATACAGTTCTCATCTGTGTCATTTAGAAAGAGCTGCCTTGTGTTTTTAACAGAAGGACAAGGTAACCTAGCGATATGCTGGAGCCTTTAGTCACACGTCTATTGTTGTTGTATTGGTCACAGAGAGAAGAACAGAGGAGCTTTGTTTGTTTACACTTATGTCTACCTTTTGCTACATGGGGTTAGGTTGTGTATATAAAGTTTAAGCAGCCTAGGTAACGTTGTTAAAAAAATTGGTACAACCTATGTCATTATTTATTATCATATTACCGAGTATAAAATGTCTTCGCACTGCTAGCTATTATAATGTTGAGTGTCATTAAATTATAGAAGTGAGTTTGCAACCGTGTGGTTATCTTGTAATTCAGGGACTCTGGTTTAATCTTGCAAAGCTGGAAGCAGCTGATGCCATTGTTTCATCAGATGAGTACGAGACGATACTTGGTGTGTTTTCATGCAGTGAGTTTAAGATAGAGTACTTATGTATCTACAGTTTGAGCCCTTAACTCACTTGTTATTATTTGTCATATATTTTGGCAGCTCTAATTGAAACAGATTCCCAAGGACTTGTAGGCAGTGCCTTTATTGCGGGAATTAGAGAACATATGAATAGCGTATGTGTTCTTCCTTGACTTTCCAGAGATTTAGTTGAATTAATTGCATTTAATATATTCATACTCTGCTTTGCGCAATGTGTTTCAGGGATGGAACTGTAAATTGTCTGAAAAACTTTTCATTGCTGTCAAAGAACTGGTATGCTCTGAATTATGATGAAATAAAACAAAAAAGATTCTCTTATAGGCTGCTCTTCTTTTTATATGAAATAGTAGTCATTCAATGCAATTATCGACTCCATTTTCATTATGGGTCATGTGGAGACAGTCTCTTACTCTCTTATGCTGTTATCACATGGTTAGGTTGCGTTCATTCGGCCCCTCATAACTGGGAGCCCTTAAGGCATCGAGATATTGTTGTTTGCATGCTAGAAGTGTCGGTACCACTTTTGGTTACTGGTCAAGTCGTTACACATTTTCTTAGTACCCTTCTGTTCCTGCAGGTAGTTTACATACTCCATTCTAGGCTGTCCTTGCGAATAATTCATGTTTTCTTTTTAGGTAGTTTTTGTATGGTTGTGAATATTTGTGGTAAACCCTAGGCCGAATGGATGTGTTTAGGTAAAAACTATCTGCGGACTGCGGGGAGACGAGTAAAACCGTTCAAGAATTACAGCTTGGTTATATTTGTATCTTCTTACTCGTTTTTCAGCAAAATCGGTGCTCTCTCTTTCACAATTAGTTCGAGAAATCTACCCTGTTACTTTCTTTAAGTTTTGCTCATAGTGGCTCATATTCTCAGGTGAAAGAAGTCATTATTCGTGCGTTCACCAGAAATGATATGCGAACTGTAAGAGATGCTCTTGAAGTGTCAGCTGAAATCTATAGGAGTGATTTAAATGGTGTTCCAGACTACATACAACGCCATCTCCTTTCTCTATCAATCTGGGAGAATATTGGGTATCTTCTATTCACGATCTCCACCAAACTTTTATTTGCGCATATTCTCAGGTTTTGGACAATGTAAATCACCATTATTGTTCTTTTCCTGATCCAACATCTAACAGAATTTGTCAGGACCTAGCTTTGGCCCATTCATGCATGGAATGTTTTAAAAGATCAAATTATGTTTATATGTTATCTTCAAACAATACGTCAATACGTAACAGATAATGAAAGTGTACATGTCATTACTTATAAGAGTTAAAACATTCGGCGAATCTGTTTATAATTTGATTTTTTTTATATAGTTTCTTCAAATCTTGATGAATTCGGGACTTGTAACCATGTTATTTTGTTGATGCGTCTATGACTGATCAACTGCACCACTGCTCAGTCCCCAAAATTGTTAAAGTTTTACGTCACTTTGTCTGAAGTTATTCTGTTATTTCGTTGTAGGTTCTGGAAAACATTCTTTGACTATCTGTTGGAGCAGTCATCTATCAAGTAAAATCCTTTTTTAGAATTATCTATCTACGACTCTACGTTGGCTTAATATTGTTTTCATAAAATTTTCCCTTGATACAATTTTGCAGTTTAGCGTTTTTTTTTTTTTTCCTTTTTCCCTCTTTCTAATCTAAGGTACTGTATGAGTTATTTACACAATGTTTGTTATTATCATGATCAACTAAATAATTTGTAATTTTAAAAACGTCCTTCACCTATGTTTCAATTCTGAATAAAGTGTTGTGAAAATGTGTTGCTCTTATAAAAAGAAATTAGTAAAGCCTTGCAAAAATGTTCTCTTGCCTTTTCACTGATCGCTAAATGTTGTGGTTCAGTGTTGTAGAAAGATTCATTATTGCATTCTGAAAGGCCTCGAACATATTACTCCGTCTTCCAATGGGGTTGCTTATATTAGGGGCAATTGTTACTGGGATAGTGGAGCTCAGAACATATACTTTCCTCTCATACTCCGTCCGTCCCGGTCAATTTCCAGCAAGTATATGAGAGAGTATATCCTAAACCTCCTGCTTAAGGAACCCAGAGTGAATATACCCTAACTTCCGTCCCAGTGATCTTTGGGAATAAATTTTGTGTCTTTGTGTTTAACAAATTCTGAAGATTACTAATTGTCCTTATTTGTATGGTGTAGGTCTTCCAGTAAAGAAAACGTCATTTTGTCTCAACTTATGCTGGTAGCATTACACATGGTATTCGCAGATTTTATTCCTCTATGCTATTCAAATTTAATATCCTCAAGACCTCAACAGATCTAATTATATCTTGTCACCTTGAAGGGTGGCTTGGGAGTTCCTGATACTATTGCGTGGCCACTGATAGAGTACCTGGCCCAGACAAACCATATCGAGTTTGATCTCTACGTGAGTACTTCATTGAGTTTTTACATTGAATTTCTTCAATTTATGATGCAACTTTCTTTTCCTTTTCAATTTGGTCTTTTTTGGAGTCAAAGATTGGCTGTGCTCTTTTTTTCTTTTTTCTTTTTTCTTTTTTCTTTTTATATATTTAGTGAAGAGTCTCATGCAATTTCATAATGGGTTATTTGGAGACAAACCACTTTGTACCCTCAACATAAGTTAAGGCTACGGACTTCTGAATCCCCCTCCTACCCGCCATTTCCGACGAGGAACTAGGATAATTTTTTTGTTGTACTCTATTTAAAATTAAAATAAAAGAAATTGATAGACATACAAGTCTTCTCGGACGCTTCAAATTATTTTGCGTACCCGTGTCGGGCACTTGACACTCGGATGTGGATAGGACACTCGAATACTTCATTTGGACCAAAAACAAGATTTTTCCCCACAAAATAAACGAACCCAACACTTGGACACACGCCTGTGTTAGATACTTCTAACCGAGTCGCAGCAACATAGCTTTGGGTCAAGATAGAAATTTAGGGTATATTCACTCATACTTGTTGGGAAAAAAAAGGAACACTCCCTCCATCCCAATCATTTGTGATAACAAGTGGACAATAATGGATGTGGAAGATCAAATTACCCATTAGAAGCATACCTAGTATAGAAAGGTAAACAAATGAACGAGACACCCAAAAATAGAATAGGTGAACAAATGACCGGGACGGAGGGAGTATTATTTATCTAAAACAGTAAAACACTTATAAGAGAGCTTTGGCTGTGAAATGTTCACAGGTCCAACTCAGAGGGTACCTGTCATATATTCACCAGCTGCATATGGTTTATTGGGGTTTATCTGATTCAAAAGTTCAGTCATTGTCTTTGCATAGTATGCAATCACAACAAGATGTGATACATGACAGTCAACAACCTGCCATTGAGGTGGGTTATGCAAGAAACTGGGTAAGGAGCATGTTTGGGAAAGAAGCACCCATTGTAGCCAACCCTTCCAGTCATGGGCAAGGACTTGCAGCTGATTCTGAAATTTCAGGTTTCTTTCTTATCATTTGAAATGCTGAATTCTAACAAAAATTCAGCATTACTACACTACCACATTACTAATATCTAGCACTTTTGGTAAATCTTTTGGATTTTACGGCCAAACCTGCCACAACCATTACCGCTATTGTGACCAATGCTGCACTGTTTTACCATGAAGTGGTGGTGGTTGAGAATGCTTTGTTTGGGTCTGGGTTTGCTGAATGTGGCTTTGGTAGGTTAGCAGTAAGTGTGGTGCCTTGGGGCTCAAGTGGTAGTATTGGCATTGGCGGGACAGTAGCAGCGGAGGGGTCAGGGTGGTTGAGGTGGTTAACCAAAATCAACTGTGTAGATATAATGTCAGCAAGTCTAAACATGATCAACAATGCCATGGGGCGGCCAAAAATGAAAATGTAAAAAATTTAATGGAACAAAGGGAGTATTTACTTATTGCTACTCCTATATTCCATTTTATTAATCGTCATGTCCGTGCAGGTGAAATTGGGACCCCTAGGAGACAAAACTTTGCAAATACTAGGCAGAGGAGAATCCAATCAAGCGTTCGAGTTATAAGGGGGCATGATAGTACCGTCACTGCTTTACATTGCGTCACGAGAAGAGAGGTCGGGGATCTGGTTGCTGATCGTGAAGATTCGGGCTTCTTCTTTACTGGGAGCACAGACTGTTCGGTAAGTCTGGTTAAGCACTTAATGATGATCACAACTGTTTTGTCTAGGACTTAGTTATTACATGCCTTTGGAGCAATGAAGAAATACAAAAGAAAACAACAGTAAATTTAATGTAGTTCCCATAAATAACTGTGCAAAATCTCTTTTACTGGCCAGGTTAAAATATGGGATCCTAGCCATCGAGGCTCTGAACTTCTGGCAACCATGAAAGGCCACACAGGGTATAACTACATCCTTGGCGAGGATTTTCCGCATTTTTTTTTTCTGATTTATTAGTTTTTGTATGAAAGGAGTACCTCCTTTGTTTTCTTCTTCCTGCATTCGGTCACTACCTCTGTTTCCATCTAGATTATATTCCGCTAGGGGCTAGAGAGTTTTTTTGGGTTTTATAAGGCCTAGATTTTATTAATACCCACTACACCACGATGTCTAACACTACCCTTGTACATCTAAAGAAGTTCTTGTCCAAGTGGGGTCGAGAGAGATGAGATTTGTGTATCCTGAACTAGTGAGGCTGTTCATGTATAACATAGAGTAGCTTTTCGGCTTCTATTGGAATTATTATTAAGGACCTCTAGAAAAAATTTGGATCTGCTTAGTAAAGTTTCACACGCTACATGCTTGGCTTGGTGTTGTGGCAAGCGAAATTTGCTTTTCTTTATCCTTGAGATAATCTTATAGCTAGGAACTCATATGTTTGCTCGTCTTTTCTTCAACATTCCTTCAAACATTCTAAGGATAAACTTTCTCAAAGAACCTTTTTTGAGCCACTAACGTTGAACTTGATGTCAGTTAGCTTAGCTTGGTTAGTAATAAAGCGAGGGTCCTAATAAGAGTAATGGACCTTGGTTCAAAATGTCTCAGTATTAAAACAGCCATTGTGGCAATTATCATTGCGGCTGTTCAACAGCAACAATAACATTATGCTAGTGTCCTATGCGCTTCCAACGTGGCGTGGTTAAGATGTGCACAATCTTTCCCCTATGTTAAGTTTAGCGAGCCAAAGCTTTTGTTATATCATAATATTACTACCAAAGAACCCTAGAGCTTTGGCTCCTTTGCAAATGGAAATAAAGATAATAATACCGCTTGTTCTCTCTACATAACCACAATACCGCCTCTATGTTCTGCGGTATTTGTTGTGTTTTCTTCTCTTCTTAACCGTGTAAGCCTTTTTTTTTAGTGCTGTTCGTGCTATAAGCTCCGATCGACAAAAGGTGGTATCTGGTTCTGATGATCTCTCTATTCTAATCTGGGATAAACACGAGTTTACCCTTTTGGAGGAGCTCAAAAGCCATCAAGCACCCATCAGTTACGTGCGCATGCTCTCAGGTGAACGTGTTCTTAGTTCTTCCCATGATGGAACTGTCAAAATGTGGGACGCTAGAATCGGCAGTTGCATTGCAACCGTTGCCCATTGCCCAGGTGCCGTGCTTTGTACAGAGTATGACGACTCTACCGGGATCTTGGCGGCTGCTGGCAGAGATTCCATAGTTCACATTTGGGACATTCGGGCAGGTAGGCACGTCCACAAGCTGCAGGGCCACACAAAATGGATTCGTTCCATAAGGATGGACGGGGATCGTGTCATCACTGGAAGTGACGACTGGACTGCTAGAATCTGGTCAATTTCTCGAGGAGAGTGTGACGCTGTTTTGGCCCATCATGCCGGCCCAGTTCGTTGTGTGGAGTATTCAGAGCTGGACAATGGTATAATAACCGGGTCAGATGACGGGTCAATAAGATTCTGGGAAACTGCTGGCAACAGTTTCAAATGCGCAAAAGAGATGTATTTAAGTAGCTCGATATTGTCTATTAACGCAGCAGACGAGTGGTTGGGGATCGGCACAGCTGATAACTCTATGTTGTTATTTAATCAACCTGTGGCGACAAAATCCCAGGGATGGCAGCTTTACAAGACGCCCAAACCACAAGCAGCTGTGGTAAGATGCGTGGCTTCGGACCTAGAACATAAGAGGATATGTAGTGGTGGTCGGGATGGGCTGCTGAGAATATGGGATGCCACTGTCAACATCTAAAAATTCTTCTTTGTCGCGAGTTTTGCATAAGATGGTTTTATGTTAATTATATCGACATATTGACTTCTTTTTTGTAACAAGTTGAACAACTTATTTTCTCCGTAAATAATTACAGAAGCGATGTAAATGATTTTAACTGTGTACTCTTTAATTTAAATTACTCTCTTTCTGAATTTTAGCACCGTTATATCCCCTGCATTTAAACTCGAAACATTTTTAGTTAAATCAAACTCGTCCTAGTATTATTGAAGAGTTATCGAAACATTTTAGTTATTCCGACTTTCCACAGATTTCATGCACTGACACAGTGCAGACAAAAGGCAGGTGAAAGACAATGACATCCCATTTCAATAACTTTCCCTCCAAATTCTACAAAACGCAATCAAAATAAGAAACTACATAAATCAAGCCAAAAATAAAATCAATGAAATAATTCCACTCGTAATTTCTCCGTAGTTTCTTGTAAGACCGTTTTGCACTAATATCGTGTAAGCACCAACCCTTTTACAACAAAATCACGAGCCTTATATAATTCGCAACCAACCCGCTGTTAGATATAGGTATGAACAAATAAACTCTCGAATGATTATTCGGAAATCACCCTGAAGAAGAACGAAGATTATATATATTCAGTATTCACTTGAACCAAATGGGATTCATATACCAGTCATTTCCAACAAGTCGTCGATGAAATTAAGGTCAGCATTTGTGATATCTAAATCGAAATTTGGCAAATCACTCAGTCCAAAACCCAAATCACACATTGGCAGATCCTCTATCTTAATCTCATCAAATAAGAAGTTGAAATTCGTCCCAAAGATTGATGAGCTTACTGATACAGTTCTGTTGTTATTCTGAGAAATAACTTCTGATGGTGTGCATCTGTTTACATCAAGAACAGAAGACGGCGATAGCAGATTACCCATTGAAGTCCCATGTTCATCCTCTGAACTGGCAACAGCTGAAGTTGATCCCTGATGAATAGCAGGTGGGTGAACGTCCGGCTGGACAGTAGCAGCAAGTGCGCAAACAACTCTCGATACAGCAGCTGACTTGGCTACAGCTGTCTCGACAACTGCTGACTTGACAGCAGCTGACTTGAGAACAGTCGATGTGGCCACAGCCAGCTTGGAAACAGTCGATGTGGCAACAGCCAGCTTGGAAACAGACGATGTGGAAACAGCGGAGGAGGTATTCCGCTTCTCTAAATCAAGAAGAGCATCAATCTCACGCTTCTTTTTCTCATACGCAATGTGGGCTTCCAACTCAGTATTAAAAGTTCCAAGCCACTCTCTTTTATTACCTATAAGCGGATTACGAATTTCAGACGCGAATTTCCCCCATTTCCGTTTCCTAACCCCTTTATATTTCGAGGATGATCTTTTTAACAATGAAACTCCGTCAGTTAAATCCTCAGTCTTTGGCTTAATAACCGGGATAGGCAGCATTATTGTTTTATTTCCGCTTGTACTAGCAGCGCTACCTCTATTATTACCATCACCAAAACCGGAAATATAAAATTCACCAACCATTCTTTTCACACCATTCACATCCTTCCTAACAAAAGAAAATCTCGAATCTTTTTCGTCACCAGAACAATCAGTAGCATCCGGGTCAGTATACATAACCCGAACTCTTTGCTTCATAATTTTCCTACGAGAATAGCAACGCTTATCTTCCGTCTTTTCTTCCAATGATCGGACGCAAACTCTAACCATCTCTTAAATACTAGTACTAGGTGTATAACGAAAGGGTCAACCACGAAAAACCCGAATCTTGAACATAAAATGCTTTACATGAAATACACCAGAGAACTTTAGGGCAGAACAAGTCCTGAAATTGCATCAAAAACCCGAAAACATCAGAATTCTTGCTATTATAACAATAAAGATCACAACTTTAGAGATATAATTAATCTTCTAAAGCAAGAAAACCAACAAAAAAATTGAAAAATTGAAAATTAAGTGAAAAGTAGTTGCCGGTTTTACGATAAAATTTGTGTAAAACCGTTTTACAGAAGAATTATCGTTCGCCTCAAATCAAGAATGACGATTAGGTAGTTGGAACGTTGGATACAAGATATGTCATTCTAAACCCATTTCATTAATCATACAAATTTACTGTTTTTTTACCCATAAAAACGCACCAAAAATTAACCCATATCATTAATGAGGCCAGAATACCAACAATTCTTAAAAATTAAACATTAAAAAAATTCAAATAAAATTATTTGAAAGTTCGTCATTTATCTTGTAACATACAAAGACCCATTCAACATGTTCTTTACGTGTTTATTCTTCTGTTATGAGTATTTTAATAAAACGTAAATTTTAAAACCCGTAATCATGCGATGATCAAACAGAACCAAAGTTCAAATTTGAAAAACCCCTACTTAAAACCCTGCAAAAAAAATTCACATTAAAACCCGTTTTACGAATTACTTGTGTAAGACCATCTCATGCAAGAATTCGACAAAAGAATAATGATGAACTTAAGATTAAAGAAGTGAGTACCTTGTAGATCTGAGTGGCATGGAAAAAACTGGAATAATAACGAGAGTTATTGCATGCAAATTAAGGAGAGACAAATTTAGAGAAGAAAAAAATAAATTGGAATAATAATTGGGAAATAAATTAGTAAGAGCTTTTTAAGAGCTCTAATTAAGAAATCAGACGACATGAAAATAAATACAAACACTTCTGTTATGTTTAATTTTTATTTTTAAATTTAATAAATTATAAGGAAATATAAAAAAGATAGAATTTGGTAGATTTACAAACTCCCAACAATTTGGGAAAGAAATATTATATTTTGATTGGTAAATAATCCAAAAGGGTATTAACAGTTGTTTAGTTAAGTAATAAAAATATTGAGAAGATTTTGTAGAGAATCTCTTTGATTCATTGAATAAAGTTTGTTTTTAGTTAAGAAAAGAAGCTGTGTCTCTACTGCTAACAGTACTCTAATTCTCGGTACGATCTTCAGTAATTTGTGTATAAGACGGTCTCACCAAGACGGTTTATTTGTATTTGTATAAAAATCACTCTTTCATTGATTGTATATATAATAAAATAAGGAATAATGATTTTTTTTTTACAAGAGTTGCTTATCATACAAGACCGTCTGTTAGAGTGGCTTGAGTGTAGTGGAGCGTGGGGTGGCTCAAAGTGTTGCAATATGGCGAATTGAGAGGTCTTGGGTTCGACTCCTAGGCACTGCACGAGAGTGCTACGGTATTACCTGTCAATAATCTGCCATTAAAGACAACCTTAATGACTTACCTGGTTCCAAGATTTGTAGGGTGTTCGGGTCTTCCCTTGGATCACCAAAAAAAACGCAATTTATCTTCGTAGTACGAATTTTACTCATTTCAGTACATTTTACGCCGACATCTATAAAACTATATTAAAAGGCTTCCCTAGAAATGCACCTAAAAGCCACGTGTAAATCCAGGTCATCTTACAAAAAGTCATGTCAATGCCACATGTGACAAATAAATCCACGTAAAAGCCACGTGTAAATCCACATCATCTTACAAAAAGTCATGTCAATGCCACATGTGACAAATAAATCCACCTAAAAGCCATGTGGCATCTAAAAAGCCTTACCATCGATGTCTAACAAGCTTGCAAGCCGATCAGACCTGACTCGGCTCGCACCCGAGCA
>JAYMSF010000179.1:0-19312 GCA_036897335.1 Silene vulgaris | reverse complement strand
TTTTCTTATTTTCTAAATTTTTTTTGTTTTTCCCTCCCTTTAAAAAAAAAAAAAAAAAAAAAAGAAATCGAGTTCTCTCATTCGGATTTGAGTTATCTGATGCCATATTTAACAATCCGCAATAATTTTGATGTTAATGGTAAACTAATGACTTTTCCCCTAAAATGGTAAACTCGGGTAAAACTGAAATCGTGCATTCGAACTTCTCGTCTCGTTCATCAATTCAAAGGCTCGCTCTTCTCTTTCCCCCTCAACCTCCTCTCCTCTTCAACAAACACCAATAAATTAAAAACCAAAAAAATTTTAAAAAATAATAATAAAAAAACGACGGTAAAAAATGCTGCAATTACAATACCACAACGACGTGACGATGACAACTCCCTTTCATTTTCTCCATTAATTTTCTTTCTTTCAATTCAATGATTTTTTCTACCACATTCATGGATTCGATCTAACCTAATTTCATCCCCAATTTTCCCCCAATTTCTAGGTTTTTGATTAACAATGGAGTCATTAACCAAGCTTTGCGACGTTATTGCCGAAAAACCGTTGCAATTTACGGATAAATTAGCCTGGATTTGTAGCCGTTGTCCTTCGTCGGAGTTTCTCGCCACCGGATCGCCGAGGGTTACGCGTACTCACCTCAATTCGATCCTCGCAATTTCCAGATTTCTCTCATTGTGTTCTTCGCCGCCGGATAATCGTCCTAATGATGTTGTTATCGATTTTCTTCGCGCTGTTACGACGTCGTTTCAGCCTTCGTTTTGGCCGCAGTCGTTTCCGAGAGACGGCATTGCTTCGTTTTTTGCTGATTTTTTAGGTTATGTTTGTAAAGCAGGTGAAATATCGACGGAGTTTTCGGAGGATGTTGAGAGTTTCTTTGGCGAGGTTGTGATCTCTGCGTTGAACAATGCGTATTCCGCTAATTCGGAAAATTCGGTAATTTCTAGGATTTTTTTGGTCGCATTGTCGGATAGTTTCCCGCGTATTTCGCGTTCGGATGCGGAAAAGTTGATCGGTATCTTATTGGAGCATGTTATGGCCGCTTCTCCGTTTTCGCCTAGGGATATTGTTTCTGGTGGTGGTTTGACGTCGGGAATGTCGTCGTATCAGAGTTCGCCAGCTAGTATTAATTTTTTTCAAGGGCATGAGAATGCTAGTCCGATGAACGAGGCTAGTCAGCTGTCAGGTTCGACTGCTGCTTCGTCTCGTGCATCGGAGATGAATGGAGGAGCGTGGAAGAGTGGTGTGGTTGATCAAATGGGGGTGAATATGGATAGTGCCGGAATTGTAAAGCATCATGTTAATAATTTTGAAGAAGAGAGTTTAGAGAATTTAGAAAGGCAGGAGATTTCGTTTAAATTGATGTGGCATATTTTGAATGATAAAGTTGGACTTGATCCTAAGGTTTTAGAGCAACTTAGGTTGGTTGCGAAGCGAACTCTACAGTCATCCCCTGCGTTTTTGAAGGTATGAGCTTCACATTTTCGATGACAATGGTGAAGTTTACATTGAATTTTATGCAATTGTTACATTGAATTATGCTGTTTGATTATTTTGTAATCTGAATTGAGTGATACATGTGAATGTATAGGTTAGTCGATATGATCATAAGCCGTTATTGTGAGAAAGGTTGCGAACGCAAATAACTAAGTTAGGGGATGTTAAACCTGTTTTAGGGAAATTAGTGGACTGTAAGTTTCAAATATAGGAAGTTAGTGAAATGACTTAGCTTGATCATTCGGTTTTGTTGGACGTTTGATAGTGAGAATGGTTTTACATTATTGTCAGATAAGGAAGAGGGATTGGACAGAACATGGGCAACTGTTGAAAGGGCGAGTCCATGTCAAGTTGTCTGTTTTCCGAGCAGCAGCTAGATTAATGATTAAGTCCCTTACATCTCTCGAGTCTGACCCAAAATCCACCAAGAGGTTGTTGCTTGAGACCCTTGCGCTGATGATAGATGCTGCTGAATCTTGTCTAATCTCAGTCTGGAGGAAGATGAAAATTTGCGAGGAGCTTTTCAGTTGCTTGCTGTCTGTAGTTTCTCAGGTAGCAATAGCTCGTGGAGGACAACTACTTCGGGTTCTACTGATTCGTCTCAAGCCTTTGGTTCTCACTGCGTGTGCACAGGTATATTTTTAGACTTTAGTTCGATAGCTAAGTAAACAGGTTGCTTTTTTAGTGGTGTGATGTTTTATGTTCTGGACAGGCAGATACTTGGGGTAGCAGCCAGGGAGCCATGTTTGAGAGTGTGCTCAAGATAAGCTGTGAAATTATCGAATTTGGTTGGGGTAAGGACCGAGCTCCCGTTGATACGTTCATCTTGGGCTTAGCTACCTGTATTCGTGAGAGAAATGATTACGATGAAGAGGTGAGGTTTGATTGTTTGTCTTGATTTTCGATAATTTATGGCTGTATACTGTTTATTCTTGCTTAATGACTGGTATTGTTTCTTAATTAGTGCTCTAAGAAATAGGTGTATGTGAAATGTCTCATCGTATGCAATATGCATGTGCTTGCTTCATTTTCGGCTGTGTGTTTTTATTTTTAAAAAAGTTGCTGAGGTGTATGGTAAATGGCATATGAAATAGACAAATATAGCATAATTATTCGATCGGTAGAAGCAAATGTTTCATTGCGTAGATATAAAATTTCTTTTCAGCAATGTCTCCTGTATTGGGATTTCCTTGATGGCCTTAAAATTTATTAGGTAAATAGTTCAGTACAAGTGTTCCAATTTTTTATTTGAGCGCCTTGTTCAGCTTGTTGTTTCTGGCTTTAGAGGATACATCATACAGCCGAAGTTATCTTATTCCATTGTTGGGAAATTTCTGATCCCTATCTTGTCCATCTCTTGGAAAACTCACTCCGTGTCCGTCTTGTCACAGTAATATTTTTGTCGTCAATTATATTATAATGCAGCCTTGTCCTGTTTGTGATATTATTATTGATTCTGCGCTGTTACTTTATTGTTGGCTTGTTTCAACTGTTTATTAGCTGGTTTTTAATCTGGTTTGTAGCATTGTTGTACACTGATAAAACTGTCTGTATGCAAAACATCCAGGGCATGAAAGAAAAACAAGCTGTTCCTACAGTTCAGCTGAATGTTATCCGATTGTTGGCTGATCTGAATATTTCTGTTAAAAAAATGGAAGTGGTGGATATGATATTGCCATTATTTATAGAGAGCTTAGAGGAGGGTGA
Source organism: Silene vulgaris (assembly GCA_036897335.1). Taxonomy (NCBI): domain Eukaryota; kingdom Viridiplantae; phylum Streptophyta; class Magnoliopsida; order Caryophyllales; family Caryophyllaceae; genus Silene; species Silene vulgaris. The sequence goes on along the minus strand of JAYMSF010000179.1, from coordinate 16,105 downwards.
AGCATCAGCTCCTGGCGTATTGCGACTTCGTGTAAGGCACCTATTTGTTATGAATAACGAGTTAACGGTAGAGCTTAGTCTAAAGTGCCAAACGGTTTTTTAATCTATTCACAATCCTTGCATTTCTGCAGCTTCTTGACGCAGTCTCTAGATTAGCCAGCTTAGGCTTTGAGAAATCTTATCGTGAAACTGTTGTTCTGCTAACGAGAAGCTACCTGAGTAAACTGTCAACTGTAGGATCTACTGAGAGTAAAACAGTGGCACAGGAAGCTACGACAGAACGAGTAGAGGTATTTCTGTCACATGGATGCTAATTTAGAATGCTTTAGAATGCTGTCTGTAGCAGTCCTCTGTTTCTGTGTATGCTTAGTGGTTTTCCATTTTAGACTCTTCCTGCAGCGTTTGTACTCATTGCCTGCGGTCTTTCCGAAAGTAAATTACGTTGTGATTACCGACACCGGCTTCTTTCTTTCTGCTCAGACGTTGGCTTGGCCGCAGAGTCCAAAGGCGGAAGGTAATATTTTTTTGTAATTCTGATTTTTTCCCTCTTTTTATGTTACTCCATATAATTTCGTTTCAGTTTAAGTCTTTGGGACTCCGGAGTTTAAGTCTTTGGACAAATTCAAACTTCTGGACACTTACAGCGTTTGTTTTTTGGAAAACTAATAAGTGAATTCCATGAACAAATTTGTTATGCAATTGCACCAGACACTGTATTTTCTGAACTGTCTGTATTTTCAAAAAGCATTGATTTCTTTCAAGTATTTTCACAAGGCTCCGTGGCATCACTGTGTGCAGGAGTGGAGCTGACTTTCTGGGACCGCTATTGCCGGCTGTTGCTGAAATATGTTCTGATTTCGACCCAACCGGCAATATTGAGCCTTCACTTTTGAAGTTGTTTCGGAATTTGTGGTTCTATGTGGCTCTTTTCGGGTTAGCTCCTCCTATCCAAAAAAATCAAAGTCAGAAAAAGGCCGTTTCGACTCCATTGAGTGGCGTGGGGAGCATGAGCACGGTAGCACTTCAAGCTGTCGAGGGACCATACTTGTGGAATATTCAATGGGCATCAGCCGTCCAGCGGATTGCTCAAGCTACTCCCCCACTTGTGAGTTACTTTTTGTAAAAATCCTGGTTTGTATAAATAATTGGTTTATTTATTAAGGAATACCGCCTTCAGATTTTGCAGTACGAATGTTTTAGCATTTGTTGTGTTTTTAATCAGGTTGTTAGCTCGGTGAAGTGGCTTGAGGACGAATTTGAACTTAATGCTCTTCATAATCCTGGTAGCGGTCATGCAAGTGGTAATGAGAAAGCTGCTACAACACAAAGGAGTGCTCTTTCTGCTGCTTTAGGTGGGCGCGTTGAGGCTGGAGCGATGAGCACAATTTCAGGTTTATACTTCACTTTTTTGAAGCTATATCTAATATTCCCTCCTTTTCCTTTTGTTCCTTTTATACACGGTCTCTTAGACGACACTTTAACCATTATTTTTTCCACTTACATAATAATTTTTATATAGGTTGAAGATATTTTTTTATGAGAAATATTCTGATAACAAATGTAACTATGCAAATTTCATATTATAAAATATTATATCTTATTGTTTATTCATGATCAAAGTTCTAAAACTTCGACCTCTATAAGGTAAATAGGAGTAACAAAAGGAAAAGGAGGGAGTACAAAATAACACTGGTAAGAAATATAACATTATAATATAACCTTTTAACACCTGCAGTGGCAGGGCCCCTTCTGCCATAGTGTAGAAAGGGGAAAGTAGAATTAAAAGTAGCTGGTGTGAAGGGTTTAAGCCAACAAAAAAACTAGTTCTTTTTAACAAACTGGTAGCTTAGGTTCTCACTTTGTGAGAAGATTAGCAGGCATATGGCAGTCAGTTTTTTTGTCGAAAGTTGTTTGGAAAAAGCTGAGCTTTTATCTCTCTTTAGCTTTTTTCAAAATAGTCTTCAGTCATTTGTAGTGTGGTTGCTTGTCTTCTCCTGTAATTTTGATTTGATTTTGCTCATTGCTTCCAGGTGTAAAGGCCACATATTTGCTTGCTGTGGCCTTTCTAGAGATTATTCGTTTTAGTAGCAATGGTGGCATCCTCAATGGTGGTCCTGAATTAAATGCCTCTAGAAGTGCCTTCAGTTGTGTATTTGAATACTTAAAAACACCAAATCTTGCACCAGCTGTCTTTCAATGTTTGACGGCAACTGTCCATCAGGCCTTTGAAACAGCTGTATCTTGGCTGGTATACTTCTAACCAGACTTCGCCAACTTGCATTGTTTATAACTGATGCTTTTCATTTGAGATTAGGGAGTTTGATTTAGCATTATATATGTGAAATTATGTGTATAAATAAGTAGTTTTTCTTGCTCTTGTTTGACACGGACTTTTATCTTGCAAGTTATCTAAATTGGTTGTTAGTAATGCAAAGGTTTTGCTCTGTGATTGAGGGTCATTGCACCGTGCATAATTCTGATACATTCTCTTGTATGTATATGAATTTATACTGGGAAATTCTACATTGTACCCCTGAGATTTTGGGTTTCTAAGTAATACCCCTACTATAAGATCGACGATAATGATGAAACTTATCGACGATATTTTAGAGACGATATTCTGCAGCTGAACTCTATACTTAGTCTCCACCATGACCTCCTCCAACTCTCTCCCTTTCTCAACAACCCTCCTTCAACCACAATCCTCACCCATTAATATTAGATGACCCTCTTCTATGAGAGATCAATTTAGGGGGATGAAGGACTGCATATATGATTTAGATAGGCAATAAAAGGAAGGGAATTTGATAATGTAGCCTTGTTTAAGAATCAAATGGGTTTGTTAATGTTACAGGAGGATCGGATATCTGAAACCGGAAATGAGGCTGAGATTCGAGAATCTGCTCTCTCCGTGCATGCTTCTTTTTTAATTAGAGCTATGTCGCAGAGGGAAGAGCACATCAGGGATATCTCTGTTAACCACCTGGTTCAACTTAGAGATAAATTTCCACAGGTAAGCTGCTGATGATACCATTGTTTCATCCTTGCTATGATCCCAAATATTGATCCTTTCCTTGTAGTAAAATTTGAAACTTATTTTGTCTTGCAGATCCTTTGGAGTTCATCGTGCGTGGATTCTCTACTCTTTTCAGTGAATAATGACTCATCATCATCATCACTTGTCAATGATCCTGCCTGCACGGCTGCAATTCGCTCATTGTATCAGCGGATAGTTCGCGAATGGATTATAATGTCACTTTCTTATGCTCCATGTACAGCTCAGGGTCTTCTTCAGGTTGGATGGCTATATATTTACCTTCCCCCCCATAAGATGACATCCCCTTTTTTTAAAATAACATTTTAGTGGCTTCCTAATGTTTCTCGGATAGTCTTTTCTGTCGAGGCTTGAAACCTGTGGCTTCCAACTTCTTATTGATAAAGGGTACATATTTCAAGGAATCAGTTGATGTCAGGGTGGTTCAATTGCTAGTTACTTTATGATCTGGAGTTGTTTGACTTGCTTCTAATAGATAGTATGATTACAATGCATTGAGTCAGTTATGTCTAATAACCGAGTAGTAAGAGCTTGAGAGGTCTGACTTCACATATGATTTTGTTCTTTTTCCAGAAAAGCCGATATTTACCCTCTACTCTCATGTGACTTGTTCTTGTGTGCCAGATGTCGACAATCATATCGTCACCATCTTTTTGTAGCAGTAACATCTACTTAGTTTAAGTGCGTTCATATATATCGGGGACTTCTATGTTCTTCTCAGCCCTTGTAAAATTTATACTCTGCAATAGACATTAAAGACTAATAAAAGCCACTTCTCTCATAGTGTAAATTGATTATTCTCTATCATTGATTGTTACTCTCATCTTGAATGTTGACTTTTGGAGGTTATATGTAAAATAATTTTTTTTGTTAATATTGCTGTCCTTGGGGCCTTTTGAGGATGCGCACATTATTTTGGCCAGTGGGAAAGTTGAAACGAAGGGATGCACTTTTCGTCTGCAAAGAACATAGTGTCATTTTGAAATTGCTTATCATAATCATCTTCTGCGTCTAAACTCTAAAGAGTAGCTTGAAACGGCCTTTCACAGGAAACATAACTTTGCATGTAAAAGAAATTCTTGAAAACTACACCTTTTGTTAACGATTAACCATTTACTCCATGCTAATTGCTTCTGATCCACTTTTGATTTTGTTATCTGCTTGGAAGTAGTTGAGGAATTACTCCATGCTAATTGCTTTGCATTAACCTATACATTTTTTTTAACTTTCAAGGGGTTTTTGACATGACTCCTTAACATTTTGGCTTTCATTCAGGAAAAGCTTTGCAAACCAAGCACATCAGAGAGAGCACAGCCTACCACTGATGTAGTTTCCTTATTAACAGAGATACGAATAGGAACAGGTAAGAACAATTGTTGGACTGGAGCGAGACCTGCAAACATTCCAGCAGTTATGGCTGCTGCCGCTGCAGCTTCTGGGGAAAGTTTCATATTGACAGAATCATTTAGTTTGGAGGTGCTTAGTACCAGTGTAACAAGTGCTGCTGTAAAATCAAAGTTTGCTGGAGAAATTGCTGGCATGAGAAGGCTGTATAATAGCATTGGGGGGCTTCAGTCTGGTGCTCCAACGGGCTTTGGTATTGGTATGGGACTTCAACGGTTGAGATCTGGGGTTTCTTCTCAACCAACAAGCGAGAATGATTCATTTAATGAAATCCTGCTCCAAAAGTTTGTGCATCTGCTTCAGCAATTTGTCAACACTGCTGAGAAAGGTGGAACAGTGGAGAAAGCATCATTTCGTGAAGCATGTTCGCAAGCAACAGCTTTACTGCTTTCAAATCTGGTATGCTTATTTTTTTATGTGGCTGATATCTATTTATTTGATCTTTTTGCGGATCAGCCATCATCTCAGTTGTGAAATATTCTTGTCCAGGGTTCTGATTCAAAACCAAACGCAGAGCACTTCTCGCAACTACTACGGCTTCTATGCTGGTGCCCAGCTTACATTTGTACTCCTGATGCCATGGAAACTGGGGTTTTTGTTTGGACTTGGTTGGTTTCAGCTGCACCTCAGTTGGGTTGTGTGGTCCTTGCCGAACTGGTTGATGCCTGGCTATGGTCAATAGACACAAAAAGAGGCCTTTTTGCATCTGATGTCAAGTACTCTGGGCCCCATGCAAAGTTACGTCCTCAACTCTGTCCTGGGGAGCCAGAAGCTTTACCGGAGAAAGATCCTGTCGAGCAAATAATGGCTCATAGAATTTGGCTTGGATTCTTTATCGATCGATTTGAGGTTGGTTGTAAGCATAACATTAATTACTGTGCTTTGGATGTCTTATGTTTGTAAATCCACATTGAAGCCAATAAACTATTTTTTTGTGCAAATGTTCCTGACTTCCTGTAGGCTGTACATATACTGCTTGTTGATATATGATCTGCTACTGTTGTACCTTTAATAGTTCTTACACAAGTTATGGCACAACTGGACAAGGCGTCTCCTTCTGTTTTTATTTATATAGATCAATAAATTTTTTACCGATGTGATATATGAATTTTTATTTATAGATATAGCCTTATCTTTTGTTTGTCAATTTTCTATTATATCTAAGATTGATATTAACACTCTTTGTAAATTTATGCCTGTAGGTAGTTAGGCATCATAGTGTCGAGCAAATGCTTCTTGTTGGTAGAATGTTTCAAGGAACCACTAAACTCCCCTGGAGCTTTTCACAACATCCTGTTGCTACGGGCACCTTTTTCACTTTAATGCTTCTGGGACTGAAGTTTTGCTCTTGCCGGCCCCAAGGCAACCTGCAAAATTTTAGAACGGGCCTTCAGTTACTTGAAGACAGGATTTATAGGTAATTGACTTCAACTGACTCGGTTCTTTCCTATAGAAATTGGTTGAAATGATTCGTTATTGGGGTTTTTGAAAGTTTATTTAGACACTGCACAATCACATCATACCCTAAATAAAAATGGGCTGCTTATCATGTGTAGCATCTCCTAGAGAGTAAGAGGGCTGCGTTTTTTTTACGAACCTTTGCTTTGGCACTTTGGCAATTGGTCTTATGCTTGAGAGCATTACATGCAGGGCTTGTTTGGGCTGGTTTGCTTATGAGCCTGAGTGGTATGACACAAGAAGTAAAAATTTTGCTCAGAGTGAGGCACAGTCTGTCTCTGCATTTGTCCAGTTTCTTACAAACGAGCGGACTGATTCTACTCCGTCAGATGCTAAAGGGCAAGGATCTGAACATGGAGGCTCTGTGGGAGAAGAGGTAATGGTTGTTTTCAAATATAAAAGAAAAGCTACATATCTCGCCGCATAACTTGAAATTTGATCTTAAGAATTTCTCGCAGAGAGATCATTTTCACCCTGTTTGGGGTTCTATGGAGAATTATGTTGCTGGGAGAGAAAAGCGGAAGCAGTTACTTCTGATGTTTTGCCAATATGAAGCTGACAGGCTTGAAGTCTGGGCACAACCCACGAATTCAAAGTAATGCCAACCTTTTTTATTTTTTAATATCATTTTGGTATTATTACTCAAATAAATGAGACTACTATTTTTGGCTCGGTTGATCATATGCATGGGTTTCATTCAACTTTCAGGGATTACACGCCGCGACCTAAAATTAGCTCAGAGAAATGGATTGAGTATGCACGAACTGCATTTTCTGTGGATCCTCGAATTGGTTTGTGTTTAGCCTCAAGGTTCCCTACAAATGCACCTTTGAAGTCTGAGATGACACAGCTGGTTCAGGTTTGTTGTGTGATAATCATTGTTTTTTCCATGGTTAGAATTGAAATCTGGGTTCAGAAGCTTTTGTCAAATCCACTGTTGGCTCTAGATAAATATGGGGTTCTGGTTCTGGTCTATTTTAAGATATTATATTCATTCTTCACACACGCAGAAATGTTAGGGTTGGTGTGAACCCAGTGATGGATTCTGTGCTTAAGAGTTTTAATATCTTATCCTTCTGTATGCTTAAGATTCATACTATTAGAGGTCAATGGCTGTATTTCTCTTGTCATACAAATTTGTGATCTTTATCTGCATTGTCCTAAAGGTTTCTCCTGTGAGTCCCTGTCCCCTTTAAAGCACTGTCAAAGCACCCAGAGTATTTGATTGAAGCTAAAAAATATTTTTTTTATAGAAATTACGGGAGTGACTTTCGTGGTTAGTCGTTTTGAAATTGCTGCAAATATATGAGCATGTTTGTGCTTGCTACTTTGTATTTTCTCCCCATTTGAAGGTGGGATATGTTTTGTGTTTCCCCTGCTTGTAGCGTCTTGAATCATGTGGCAGAATTTATCAGATTTATCCTATTCTGTAGTTGTCTTCAGATCGTTAATGCTCGTGTCTTTTGATCCAGGCACATATATTGGAGCTTCGATGCATTCCTGAAGCACTGCCATATTTTGTCACCCCAAAGGCCGTCGATGAGAATTCAATGTTGTTGCAACAATTGCCTCACTGGGCTGCTTGCTCGATAACAAAAGCTGTCGAGTTCCTTACTCCTGCATATAAGGGTCATCCACGAGTGATGGCTTATATACTACGAGTTTTAGAATCTTATCCTCCTGTGCGTGTAACATTTTTCATGCCTCAGCTAGTTCAGTCGTTGCGATACGATGACGGGGTGAGTTTCTTTGTTATGTTTGTTCTTCTCTTATGATCAACTTGGTAGATTACAACCTATGTCACTAGGACTTCTCATAGCTAGTGAAAAAAGAACAGTATGAACCCAGCCAAAGAACACCTGCAGCTAGTACTCAAGTACTATGTAAACTTTGATTAATCTTCCTGTTTCTCAAGGATATTTTTGGTTGTTTCTATTTATTCCTTGAGCTGCTTTGAGTGAAATTTTTCTGTGATCTATTTAGTCTCATGTTGTCTCAGATAAGAGTTGAAGATCTCATGCAGAAATTATTAATGTATATGTTATTAATCTATTTATCAATATCATACAGAAATTAGTTGAAGGATATTTGCTTAGAGCTGCTCAAAGAAGTGATGTGTTTGCTCACATTCTCATATGGCATTTACAGGTACTGTCATTTGGGTGTATGTGACTGTGCCATCACTAATGTTTTTCACATGATGCAGTGTTTTTTTCAATCATCGTCTGATTTAATTTAACTGTGAAACTAACTATTACCTTTAAATGATGATAGGGTGAAACATGCGAACCAGAAGGTGGCAAAGAAGCTGATAGTCAGAAGGTATGGTTTGTTCCTCGGCTTTTTCTTCCTCTTCCGATGAACATGTGTGCATGCTCATGTATAAGTGAGCAGTATGAGAAGCTTCCTCTGTATTGTAATTGATAGTGGGTAACAGTACATAAGAAAATCTAGTCCTAAAGGTAAATTTTCACCATGAAAAATTAAGGTCTTCCCCATTTACCTTTATTTATTTGCTCTTTCTGCCACCCTCTTCCACAGAACTTTATCTTTCTTGATCATCATGTCTCGAGCAAGAAACTATCAGCGACAAGACAACGAATGTGTTCTTGAGCACAAAATATCTTTCTACCAAACATCTCCTGCTCTTACGTTTTGGTTTATTCAGAAATCAGTATATTATTTGCACAATATGAATATCTGCTTTCCTTTGTAGTGGTATGCGTGTACTGAGAGAGAAGAGGATGCTCTTCTATCTGATTCAGTAGCTTAGTCTGTGGCGGGCCCTGATGGCTTTGTTTAATCTAACATTTTTTATCCTTATTCCAGCAAAGCGCCTTCATGACTCTTTTGCCAGAAGTTAGGCAGAGAATTATTGACAGCTTTACACCAAAGGCTCTTGACGTGTTCCAGAGGGAATTTAATTTCTTCGACAAAGTCACATCCATATCTGGAGTTCTCTTTCCACTTCCAAAAGAGGAGCGTCGTGCTGGGATACGAAGGTATTTTAGTTATATTAGGGTATTAGCATTGCTAACATTGTATTAATATCATGATTATCTGTTTAATGAGTGGCTTATCATATGTTAAATAGAGAATTGGTGAAAATCGAGATGGATGGAGACGACCTCTACCTGCCTACGGCTCCCAATAAACTTGTCAGGGGTATTCAGGTTGACAGTGGAATCCCCTTGCAGTCAGCCGCGAAGGTTCCGATAATGATCACGTTTAATGTGGTGGACAAAAATGGACATCCTAATGATGTGAAGCCCCAAGCATGCATTTTCAAGGTACCTACTGAAGTTCTAATTGTGATTTTGGATTGATGCATAGAAATTGTCTGGCGTCTGGTTTGGACACCTTGATTTTTTTCTCTTTTCTGTAAAACAAAAGATACGCTCCTTTTTTAACAGACTGCAGTATCATTGTCTGTTCTGGTTTCTGCCCAATTTTGACTAACAGATAAGCTTCAAGTAGTTTAATACTTTAATATCAACTGAAAGTGTGAAACCCAAATTATTATCATGACTTATTTTTGGCACCCTGATGTACCAAATGTCTTTACCATCCTCCAAAAGCTCCATCCTTGCAATACTGTGGGACTTCTGGAGTGGTGGCTTTGCTGATAATGGAATATATGGCACTATGGTTCTTAATATTCCCAACTTTGTTGATTGCACTTCTGATATTGCATGTGTAGGTTGGAGATGATTGTCGGCAGGATGTACTTGCTTTGCAAGTGATATCTCTGCTTAAAGATATTTTCCAGGCAGTTGGACTGAATCTTTATCTTTTCCCCTATGGAGTTCTTCCAACTGGTCCTGAAAGAGGGATAATAGAGGTAATTGCTAGAAGTGCTGCAGTACTTACCTACTTAATCTTAAGTCTGTTTTGGGTATATATTTTTTATTATTCACACTTTCTTGTTTTCTAGGTTGTGCCTAACACAAGGAGTAGGAGTCAAATGGGTGAAATTAATGATGGTGGCTTATATGAGATTTTTCAGCAAGACTATGGGCCAGTTGGATCAACTAGCTTTGAAGCTGCTAGAGAAAATTTCCTTGTCAGTAGTGCAGGTTATGCTGTGGCCAGTCTTCTTCTTCAACCAAAAGATCGGCATAATGGCAACCTACTTTTTGATGGGTACGTTTGCTTGACTTAGAATTCCATGGCCAGATGGCCAGATGGTCAATTTCTATTTTCTTCCTACACCCTGTATCATGAAAAAACTCTAATGTTTGTTTTTTCCTGAAATAATTAGCTTTCAATAGGGAGGGCGGTAGCTAAAAATCATGATACACCCTGGAGGCATTCCTTCTTCCTCGAATCACCTTTAACTAACACATGTTCTCCCTTTTGCCCTGTTTTTGGGATGTATTTGAAGTATGAGTAGTTTGCTTTAATAGCTGGGTGATATCCATACACAGTTATAGCGTACAAATTGGTCTCTTTATGGTGGGAGCTAGGCCATCTTCAAAGTTATGTAGGTATCTTAAATGGCGTTATTCAAGGGATCTGCAAATCTTATTGATTTTATAAAGAAAAGACAATATAGTTGCTGCCCAATACACACACACACACCCCTAAGTCTATTACATTGTTCAGTCGTTGTGGCTGTTTATTTTGTTTCCCACCAGAAACATGTATAGGATCTTACCGTAGTCTCTTTTTATTGTTCTAGGTTTTACTATGTCAGGATGAGATTTTAGGATTTAAGGTTTGGTCTTTCAAAATAATTTCTTCTCGTCTAATGTGAAAGCTTATATCTTTTACCTTAAAATGTCATTGGTTTTTCTAAAATTCTCCTAGTTTTAATTAAGGATAGTTAATACTAATAGTTAGTATGTGGTAAGATGGTTTTTCACAAAGGATACTAGAATCAATCTATTGCCACAATGTCAATGTTTAGCAGTCGTTTAAAGTGCGAAAGTCAGATGACAAACTAATTTGCTTCGTCTCTGGGTGCCAATGCAGCGATGGAAGACTTGTTCACATTGATTTCGGCTTCATCCTGGAAACGTCTCCTGGTAACAATATGCGGTTTGAAAGTGCTCACTTTAAGCTGAGTCATGAGATGACTCAACTGCTAGATCCTTCAGGGACCATGAAAAGTGACACTTGGCATCTTTTTGTTGGGTGAGCGAACTGATGTTTCTCATCTTCTACTCCCTCCATCCCCTTTATATTATTAGTATATTTGACTGCTGTTTCACATAAAACAACTGTTACAACTTTTTAGAAACTTTTATATGAGAGTAGTCGCCTGATGTACAAACTTGACTTTATACCTTAACCTATATATGGAGCGAGTAATGAGCAAAGCTGACCATGAAAGTAAAAAAGGGACAACGTGCTGCTTAAATGGGATGAAGGTAGTAATAGTATCTTCAGAGTATCATTTTCTTGGGCTAACATCGTTAGGCTTATCTTACAGATTGTGCGTAAAGGGGTACCTTTCCGCTCGACGTCACATGGATGGAATTATAAGCACTGTAACAATGATGGTAGACAGCGGGCTGCCTTGTTTCAGTAGGGGCGATCCTATTGGAAACCTCCGAAAGAGATTTCACCCTGAGATGAGTGAACGTGAAGCCGCCAATTTCATGATCCGTGTATGTACTGATGCCTATAATAAATGGACAACTGCTGGGTATGATTTGATCCAATATTTGCAGCAGGGTATAGAAAAGTAATATTTAATCTTATTTATAACCATAACATGTAAATTATATGATCAACTCTTAATTCATTGTTACCAGATTTGTAAGAATAGACAGAAGTTAATTTGGAAGGAATTGGGCTAATGTACTTATGTACTGTAGGAGTTTTTTTTGAGTCTTGTGGGATACCTTTGGGTGTCTGTAAAGGTACAGTTGAGTTTGCAAATATCAGTGGGAATACATATTATTTGTGTCTATGTGATATTATTTGTGACTTGTCTTTTGAATCAGCTCTCTTACACTTGACATTTGTAATGCGTCACAAGCTTTGTGGTGAAGAAATTTGACCATTTTATGAGAAAATGAACCATTATTTGATAAATAAGAATTTGTGAATGTTTACATTTTATCAAACATGGTCATATTTCTTCGTCATAATTTGTGACTTGTCACAAGAGATACCAACTTTTCTCTAATTTTCATATTACGCCGGAATCATCAAAATGATCAGATAGTCTTGTGCAAAATGATTCACTACATTAATCGTGTTTCTTTTTAATTGTCAAATAGTCATTCTTTGATGCAATTCTTAAATCGATTTGTCGGCGGAGCATTGGAGTGGTGTCTGTTGTGTTGGAATACCTTTCTACCGTAGTAGAGCAGAGACGTACGAGAAATTGTAGCTAGTAGTGAGTAGTGACAAAGGAGTGCAGGCAGGATAGGCCCAAACATAAAGTGTGACCAAAACTGAGAGCTCCTTGTGTGTCGTCTTCTTGAATTTTCTTCAATGATTGAGGACTTTATTTAGGCGTAATTGTCTGTGACCTGTTACTCATAATTTTATAGTTTTATTCAAGCTAAACCACTGAGGCCTTGTACCACACAATACCATATAATTCATTCTTTCGATTATGACCTCTATCGAGTCATGATGATGTAGTATTTCTTGCGTAAGGGAGCCGTGAACGTGGGTTTTGTTTTGTGATGCTAAAGGTTTTGAAGCCGGGTTGTCTAAGAGTACCACACATCATCGACTTTATCAGATACGAATATACGTTAAGTGACACCCACTCGATTCGTGCTACCTCGTGCCAAGACTTTTCTCAGCAAGTCTGTTTTTTCCACGTTCTTGTTTTTGGAGTTTATATGTTAGGCATACCGCTTATGAGTTATGACGCATGATCATCATTGGCTTATAGCCATAAAATGAGATTTGGTTTCTTTTACTATTCTAACTTGGCTGCTATCTTTGGCAACAACGGAGAGGCAAAGTGGGCCACTCTAACAGTGGAGTTCATTGCTCCACTCTTAGCTTCTCGCTCTATAAAACGGTCTCACGACTCTCATCAGTGGTGAACTGTCTCATCGACAACATCTAATAATCCGAATTACTTGTTTAACTTTATGACTTACAGTGAGACAGTCTCATACTACAATTCTCTCATCTTATCTATCTCTCTCGATTCTCAACTCTCGTTTGTAGACGAATAAAGGGTAAAGAGAAACAAGGCAATACATACATACTTAGCCATGAAAGAGGGAACCAATGAACCCAAGTCAGCTACATCAGCAGCAACTGCAGCTGATATTGGTACTGCAAAGAAACCGTCACCTAAGAGAAATATGTACGCCCTTGCTTGCGCTGTCTTGGCCTCTATGACTTCTATCTTACTTGGTTATGGTACACTACTTCCTTCATTTCTTTCTACTTCATTGAATTTTTTTCAATGTAGCGTTTTTTTCTGAAACTATTAAACGAAATGGTGTTGGTTTGAAGCCGTTCTCCCATGGATTCGAACATGTACATGGGGGTACTAATTCAACAACATTTATCCATGTATTAGAAATACACATTTCAAATGACTCGGATTAAAGTTGCTCCTAGATTTGCATTGACTGACTGTTACTTCATAGTGAATAAAAGCGTCTGTAGTTTAATGAGTCATTTTACTTGTTCACCGTAGTTCATAAGTCATTACTACGAAAATTTGGATTTGTACAGATGGAGGAGTAATGAGTGGAGCATCAATATACATCAAGAAAGATTGGAACCTAAGCGACGTCCAAGTTGAATTCTTGAATGGAAGCATTAACATCTACTGTCTTTTTGGCGCCTTTGCCGCTGGCAGAACTTCAGACTGGATAGGCCGGCGTTACACCATTGTTTTTGCTGGAGCGACCTTCTTCGTGGCAGCTCTTCTGATGGGTTTTGCTACCAATTATGTTTTCCTTATGATCGGCCGCTTTGTGGCTGGTATTGGTGTAGGTTATGCGCTTATGATAGCTCCTGTTTATACGGCCGAGGTGTCTCCTGTTTCCTGCAGAGGATTTCTCACTTCTTTTACAGAGGTTTTCATTAATTTCGGGGTTTTGCTTGGTTATGTTTCGAACCTTGCTTTTTGTAAGCTTCCAGTTAACCTGAATTGGAGGCTTATGCTTGGGGTTGGGGCTTTGCCGAGTGTCTTTTTAGCCATTGGCGTGCTTGCTATGCCGGAGTCTCCACGTTGGCTAGTCATGCAAGGGCGGCTTGGTGATGCTAAGAAAGTTCTTAACAGGACCTCCGACTCACCCGAGGAGGCTGAACTCCGACTCAGGTATGAAGCGGAAAACGAGATAGTACCATCCCCTCATTTTTCAATTGCTTTTTCAAATGTCGTCTATATATGACCCTTTAACTTGCTTAGACTACTGAGTAACGCTATCTCATTTTCCGAAACTGTATTCTCAGGGACATTAAGGAAACTGTTGGCATTGCCTTGGAATGCGATGACGATGTAGTTGAGGTTCCTAAGGCTTATAATAAAAATGGACAGGGGGTTTGGAAGGAGCTCTTACTGAAGCCAACGCCCTCAGTGCGGCGGGTCATGATTGCTTGCATTGGTATCCATTTCTTCCAACAGGCATCCGGAATAGACGCTGTCGTTTTATACTCTCCAAGGATATTCACAAAGGCCGGGATTACTAATGACACTCATCTCCTACTTGCTACTGTCGCCGTTGGATGTTTCAAGACTTTTTTCATATTGGTCGCGACATTTATGTTAGACAAGCATGGTAGAAGACCCTTATTGTTAACTAGTGTAGGAGGTATGATTATTTCCCTTCTAACCCTGGCTACGTCACTGACTATCATCGATCTATCTAGTCACAAACTAAATTGGGCCATAGCCTTGTCAATTACCACGGTTTGTTCCTTTGTCGCGTCATTTTCAATTGGGCTAGGCCCAATTGCGTGGGTGTACTCTTCCGAGATCTTTCCATTGAGGTTACGGGCTCAAGGCACAAGCATGGGTGTGGCCACGAACCGTGGGGTTAGTGGTGTTATTACCATGACCTTCTTGTCCCTCTCCAATGCCATAACAACTGGTGGCGGGTTTTTCTTATTTGGTGGGATTGCCATTTTGTCGTGGTTCTTCTTCTTCACGTTCCTTCCCGAGACACAAGGGCGAACTTTAGAAGAGATGCATGAGTTGTTTGATGACTTCAAATGGAAGGAGTCATTACATGGTAAAGTGTATGGGAACAATAAGGGGAAAGGAGAAGAAAGTAGTATCAATGGTAATGGTCAAATACAGTTTGGAGCTGCTACAACCACCACTAAATAATGTAAGTTGTGAATAGCAGGGAAGCTGTAGGCATGGAGTTTTTATTATGGTAAATGTATGAACATATTATTGTATTCGAAACAACTTTTTTATGTTTCTAATATTAAGGTAAGGCTGCGTACATCGGACCCCTTACCCCACAATTTGCGGGAGCAGTTGAGGTACTGGGGTAATGTTAT
This sequence comes from Silene vulgaris, assembly GCA_036897335.1. Lineage (NCBI taxonomy): Eukaryota > Viridiplantae > Streptophyta > Magnoliopsida > Caryophyllales > Caryophyllaceae > Silene > Silene vulgaris. The sequence goes on along the minus strand of JAYMSF010000179.1, from coordinate 744 downwards.
TGTTGTCAACGTATAATTATAGTAGGAACTAGGAAGGTGTACTACTAATAAATAATTGGTTCTTCGATGGGCATGTAGCCTTTTGCATTGTTGTAGTCGGATTGTTTACAATAGGCTAAGTTTGAAGCAAAAGACTTGCCAATCTACAAGGAAATGGCCAGCACTTGAGCTGCAATGCAGAAAGACAGTAACCGTCATGACTCAGGACTTCATGAGCCTTTCCTAGTGAGACAAGCTATTAGTCAAATTTCTATCATCTAAGAAGAGAAAGCAAACAAGCGGTTTAAAAGGATTTTCGAGATTATCACGATTGCATTTTGAGGCAATATTAATGTACGGATAGTGTGTAATGACTAATGACTAATGACTAATGACGGATATCATGCCCAAAAAGGACAACTAGTTTCATACCAAGTATAATACCAATGTTTAATTCGGAGTATTAATATTAGTAGAATAGGTTCGCTAGTAACAAATGAATGATGTTTGTAACGTCCTTTTTACCTTGTAAGTAAACATTGGTAATTATTCTTACGAATAACTAGACATAAAATTGGAGGCTCTGGACCGCAAGCAGTCCATGGTTTAATAAAAATCAAGAGACCTAATATGAGCCATCACGTGTGATGCTCAATTTCCTTTCACATTTTATGTTCGATAAATAACACACTACATATTGGAGAAAAAAGTAAATAATTTACCCATGATAGATTTTTTTTTTTTTTTTTTTTTTCAGGGGGAAAA
>JAYMSF010000178.1:0-19330 GCA_036897335.1 Silene vulgaris | reverse complement strand
ACCCCCCATGTGCTTTTCCACTCACCCTTGATGGGTATTTTGTGAGGGAAAATGGTATCCGTCATTCATTTGTGACGGATAGTGTCCGTCACAAATGAGAATTCGTGAAAAACAAATGAAGGTCCATTACCTCTTAAACGGTCCCGATCTAATTCTAAATTGATCCAGTGGTCGTAATATAACTAGAAAAGTAATGGAGAGGATCCCCAAATGTACACAATAATTGTACCATGTCATTATCCGTAATAACTCTTCTCTTTGAGACTGTTCCAGTCAAATGAGAAATAAATTTGAGATACACAAACTCATAAAGTATATTGTTAAATTAACAGAAATATCATTATATGCCTACAATATTTCGACGAAAAAATTGTTCGTTCCACGGTTATTTACGCTCTTTCACAAGGAACTACTATCTCCTATCAGCTATCACACATTCTTATTTCAGACGGTCTTAAGTTAAGATGTACTCTGTATTCACAATCGTTTTAAATAATGTTAAAATAAAAAGGGGATATGTGAGAGGTCTTGGTAACTTAAGACCGTCTTAAGTAACACCTATTTATCGCCTATATATATCAAGCCCTATAGTTGTATTGTATCACAGCAAAAAGTTGCATGAAACTACATAATAAAAATTAAAATGTTTCCCCTTTCAAAACTCCCACTATTCTCCCTATACAATAATACCATGCTATCATCAGACAATAATAGCACTATGTTAGAATTATTCACAAAACTAGTTTCATCAATTGCAAGTTTCATGTTGATTTGGGCAATGTTTAAGGATTTCATCCCTTTTCAGCTCCGTAATTTCATCGACAAGAGACTAACCAAAGCCTACTCCCGTTTCCGCCCCTTCATTGAAATCAAGATTCCTGAGTACTCGGGTGACCGCCTTAAGCGAAATGATGCTTTCATTTCCATTCAGTCTTATCTGGCCTCATTGTCTAACAAGACAGCTAAGAGACTCACGGCCGAGATTGGGCAGAATGGAAACAACATTGTCCTCACTATGGACGAACATGAGCAAGTCCAGGATGAATTTAAGGGGATCAAAGTTGGGTGGGTCTTGAAGACAGTCACCACAAAAAGGCAAACAGGTGGGGGAATGTTCTCACAACATGATTCGGAGTCGGAAAAGAGGTATTATAGGGTGAAGTTTCATCAAAAGTACAGGGAAATTGTTTCAGGAGATTATTTGAAATATGTGGTTGAAAAAGGGAAGGAATTTAGGGTGCAAAATAGGCAGAGAAAGCTTTATACTAATGCTGGTATGGGGTATTATTATAAAAGCATGTGGAGTCATACCCTATTCGAGCACCCGGCTACATTTGAGACAGTAGCTATGGATATCGAAAAGAAGAGGGAAATCATTGATGATCTGGAAAAATTCAGTAGGAGTAAGGAGTTTTATGCAAGGATTGGTAAGGCTTGGAAAAGAGGGTATTTACTGTATGGACCTCCAGGGACAGGAAAGTCGACATTGATCGCAGCAATGGCTAATTTGCTCAAGTATGATGTCTATGATCTTGAGTTAACAGCGGTTCACGATAATAGTGAGCTTAGGAGGCTTTTGATTGAGACAACAAGTAAGTCCATAATTGTGATTGAGGATATCGATTGCTCCCTCGAGTTGACTGGTCAAAGGAAGCAGGGGAATGTGGCTGATGATGAGAATGATGCTGATAAAAAAGAAGAGAAAAAAGCTGAAGAGGTGAAGGGAGGTAGTAAGGTTACACTTTCAGGGTTGCTTAATTTTATTGATGGGATATGGTCTAGTTGTGGAGGAGAAAGGGTTATTGTATTCACGACAAATTATGTCGAGAAACTTGACCCTGCCTTGGTTCGGAGAGGAAGGATGGATAAGCATATCGAGATGTCGTACTGTACTTTTGAAGGGTTTAAGGTTCTTGTGAAGAACTATTTGCTTGTTGAGGAGGATGATTATGGTCTGTTTGATGAGGTTAAGAGGTTGTTGGGCGAGGTTAATATTACTCCAGCTGATGTTGCAGAGAACCTCATGCCTAAAAACTCAGAAGAAAATGCTGAAAAGTGTATCAGGAAACTCATTAGTGCACTTGAGGATGCTAAAAAGAAGAAGAATCCAGAAGAGGAAACAAAGAAGGATTAATTAGAAGGTTTTATTTAGGTTCAATTTTCTAGGGTTAGAATACTAACTTACTTGAACCTACGGTTAGTAATTCAGTACTCGTATTTAGTATGCAGCTTATCGTGTTTAGGATGGATAGTCATGTTTAGACTATGCAGAATTAGTAGAAACAGCCTAAGAAAAACATCCTACTACTAGTGCATGTATGATTATTGTGTGTGGGAAAAATGTTGTCTTGTCGTTTCTCTCTCTCTTCCATCTCTCACAGTAAATGGCCAAAAAACGATTTCACCACTTCAGCAATATTTGCTGTTAAAACGAGAATTAGGGAAGCTCCTGCTAAAGCAAAGCTGGTAGAACTGTAGAAGTAAAGGTAACTCATCCCTTCAGGAAAAAAAATTGGAAAACTGAAAAAAGGCGCATAGATTTTGATGTTCGGCATTTACCAGGCTTAATAAAAAAAAAAATCAAGAACACATCATATACGACTATCAGGGATCATAATTCAGAATGTACGCCAATCTTGCACTATAGAAAAGCAAATTCAAAAAAATACGGAGTATAATTTTGATGAAACCTGCAAGATGCTAGTGTTCTATACACACAGACATGGTAGACAGAAGTAGGAGAAACGGAGTGGACAACAAAGAGTTAACTTGATAAAACTTAGTAGTCAGGAATTGCAGCAAAACGATAACCTGCAGCGCCCCTCCAAGAATAATAGGCAATCCGAGTCTCATAAAAGCCTGCAGTTAACAGTTTAAGGCAAGTTAATGATCTTATGAAGAGAAAATAACACAATAAAAAGTACTTGTGGATTACAAATGATAATAATCCCTAATTCACTCAAAGGAAACAGGAATGTAAAAGAGGGGAAAAAAATGCAAACAGATCCATAATGAGATTCTGATTTCTGTAGTATATTACTGATTGGGTTTCATAACATGCACAAAAGCTACTCGAAGTACAAAGTTTGAAGCAGCAGGGGTACCATTTATATTGCTATTTGATAGAAGATTAGAGACATGCAGATAATCGATCCTTCTAAATCCACAGGTAAATTTAATTGATATACAAATTTGCAAACACCATCAATCCAAACATAGACACACAAAACGTTGTCCGGCTTAGAATCGTATAAGGCTGTAAAACTGTTACTGCCTGGCAGATGGAAAACTAAAAACGGGAACGGTTAACACTTAACACAACTCCTTTGAGCGAATATGCCTCAGAAGTCCTCAAAGAAGCTGATAAAATAGTCGGTAAAATTCAACTTCTATGACAAGCTTTTATACGAAGATGATAATCAGCAGAGAGGTCACGACTCAAGAGATCAATTTGAGCCCGCAAGCTGGCTCAAGATCAACACACACTTGCACTAGAATTACAACAACAATAACAACATACCCCAGTGACTCAATGGCTCTCAGCCTCCCAGAAATTGTAGGGTAAGTGGGGTCGGATGTATGCAGCCTTAGGTTAGCAACACAAAGAAACAGTTTCAGAATGACCCAAGATAAAAACTGCATTGAGAACTACATCAAAGGACTGCTACTTCCCAATATAAAGAAGTGCATCCCCTTTAGTTTGTCATTTACTTTATTCCATCACAATCAAGAACCAAAGAGTAACGAGTCTTTGACTCCATTGGAAATGAAAACACACACTTGCAATAGAATTGAACTGAAAAAACGATTATACACTTCCATAGATCCATATCTAGGACAGGAATTTTAAGTCATTTATCGTTATGCACAGAGCAGTTTAACGGATATCCTGAGTGCTCATGGACACGGCTAATGTGGCAGAAGTAAAACTTTCACTAAATTACACAATCACTAATTACAAATTTTCACTTGGCCGTTCTAAATTTATATAAAATACAATAAGCACAATATGGTAAGAATAGTACACACCTCTCTCTATGAGACTTTACCTCCCATCTACTGGTATCTCTTAATTTCTAAGATTGTTCAGAATTTCCTTAAGATAACTGCTTGTATGGTTTTTCATACGGTGTTACAAGCAGCATCAAATTTATGCCTACAATCTAGAGGTCAGATGAAACTCATCTTCTACAAAAATCGTGTAGGATCTGTAGACCCACCTCGAAACAGTATGGTAAAGAGTATACAGAAACTTTTCATCTTAATTCGAGTGATCTTTATTTTAATAAGGATTGTTTTCTTAAACTTACATAGACATGTATTTTGTCAAATTTTAAACCGATTTAAGATGTTGTATGACCTGTACAACTGCACTTAATAAATCGGATCTTTCCATTCAAAAAGAAGAAGAAAATTAAGTACACAACAAAAATCATTGACACCAAAAGTTGGACAACAAAAAAGGTAACACAAGTTCCCTAAGCATGGTGATAAGTTCGCCAAGATACCTGGAAGGAAGGCAATAATTCCAAGAGCAAACAGGCCATAAGCTTGCGATCTCTCGCCACCCATATGATCAGTGAGAATGAAAATTGACAGGACAAGAAGTAAGCAACCAAGGGACAAAAGAAACAAGGCGAGAAGAATTGATTTCCACGGAACTTTGTCCACAGACTTTGGCATGTATTCAAACCGAGGATCATATCCCTTTTCTCTTATATTATCAACATCAGTATAGTTATAACTTTCATCATCCTCACCATCACCAAGTTGAGAATATTTGACATTACGCCGTGATGCCATTAAAGCACCGGAGTCGTACAATTGTAAAATCCTAATGCAGAACTGCAACTGCCTAACAGAAGGATAGAACACAAAATTCAATTAAAAGGTAGTTCTGCAACTCTACAGCGCGTAAACGACAGAAAAATGCACATTATAGTGTGTTTGGGAACGAGAATTTCATTTCAAATTCTAGAAATGCTAAATCAGATGATTAGGAAGATTAAAATTTCTGTTTGTAACCCTAGGGCTAGATTCTGGAATTATGCTCAATCAATTTTCAATTCGCAAGAAATTGATCACAACAAATGAATCCAATCACTGTATTTTACATTGTATAGTAATTCAAAAACTACAATCAAGAAAAGTAATCTGAGATATTCATTCCTCCGTCTCAATCATTTGTTTACCTTTAATTAAAACGACAGTTAAGGGAAACAATTCGAGCTTAACTAGTAAACAATTCAATATAGTTACAATTACACAGATAGAATTCAATTTGATTAGAAAAATTGGCACTGGATTAAACAGTAAGGTAAGGAGATCAAATTAAGAAAATTAGGGATTTACCTCACAGAATACAAGTAGAGAGGAATTAAATTAGGGATTTGAATTTCCAGTAATCGCGATTGAAAGTTTTTATTGGTGTGTTCAATTGAGAAGATTATTATTTTTGTTTTTCAAATGAGCGAACAATCATGGTTAGCGTTCAATTGAGAAGATTATCAAAAGTTAATTTTAACCGAGGTCAATTTAAACGAAACTATGGACTTACAAAAATTACTCGTGTTCACTAATCACCAATTTAGAATAAAATGTTGTCATGTTTTGAATTGAACTGAATTGAAAGGTAAAAACGATGGGATTGACTTTTCTTTCCGGCGAATGTAAAAAGGATTATACAATTACAAAAGGTAAAAACGTCATCATCCGCTAATCGCATTGGCCCCAAATTAAACTTTTTGTTTATAGATTTCTCTAATATAATACGGGGTAAACATAATGCGCCAACAACAAAGACATAATCATCAAACTAATTCCTTTCATTAGCTTAATAGCTTTTGCTTAACATAACAATACTAAAAATCTATACGTAATTAACTAGAAATGTCTTCATAAGCGTCTTCATGATTAACTAGTTGTTTCATTAGCGTCTTCATAAGCGTCTTCTTCTTCGTCATCCTTGATAATGTTTACTTCTTGCTCCTCATGTTCATCAACTTTAGCCGCTTCCTCTACCGCCTTCACCTTCTTAAGCTTTAACTCTGACGCTTTCGCCTTGGCAGCCTGATCAGCCTTAGCTTTTTCTAGAGCACAAATTAGATTATCGAGACATTTCTCGTCATCTTCATCAGGGAGTTTTGGGATTAGATGCTCAGCAACGTCTGCTGGCGACATTTTAGTAACCGCTAATAGGCTTTTGATTGCATCAAATTTCGGGTGTGTTTCGAGTAACAAGTAATTCTTGGCAAGCACCTTAAACCCTTCAAAACAACAATATGACATCTCTATATGCTTGTCCATCCTCCCTGCCCTGGTTAATACAAAAATCAAATGAGACGGTTTTATAAGTGAGACTCGCAATTCAGTCATCATTCGTCAACTATATAGGAGTACAATTAAAGGAAGACTTACTACCTGATCAATGCTGGATCCAACTTATGCATAGCATTTGTCGTAAAAACGATAATTCGTTCACCCTCTGAAGACGACCATATCCCGTCGATAAAATTCAACAACCCTGATAGTGTTACACCAGTTGGTTTCTTCTCAGTAGTGTTGGTACTACTTTCTTTACTGTCCTTCTTTTCATTCTTCGAGGTAGAATCAGAATCAATGTCGTTCCGCTTTTTAGTAATTGCAAGTGAGCAATCAATGTCCTCAATCGCGATAATAGACCTCCTCCCGGTGTTAATTAGAAGTTTCCGAAGTTGCTCATTGCTACTAACCGCAGTCAGCTCAAGATCATAAACATCGTAAGCTAGCAAATTAGCCATTGCAGCAATCATAGTAGATTTACCGGTTCCTGGAGGGCCATAAAGCAAGTAGCCTCGCTTCCACGCCTTACCGACTCTTGCATAAAAATCCTTACTTCTACTAAACTTCAACAAATCCTCAACAATCTCCTTTTTCTTTTCCGGGTCCATTGCCAAATTATCGAAATTTGCAGGATGTCGAAAATCAACACTAGTCCACAACTTTGTAGACTTAGAATCCGAACCCTTGTTAACATAGATCTTCCTAATCCTATTCTTCTCTAAAATCAACTTCCCTTCAGCAATGACATGATCCAAATACTCACTCGAAATAAACTCTCTGTACTTCCTGTGAAACATGAGTTTATACGCATTAGTCGGGAAACTGTCCCTCACAGGTGAGACTGTCACACTTAGTGCCCACCAGACTCGAACGCCCCTAAATGTGTCTGTTAGCTCCTCCTCGTCCCCTATTTGGAAAACCCGATTCCCTCCTAAAGTGTTCAACCGTAAATGTCTAGAGGTTTTGCTGCCATGCTCACCAAGATACGCTCGAACATGACGATAAATCTCATTGCTACCAAGCCAATTATCGTTGGAATACTCATCAATGTAGAGGTGAATGTAAGGAGATATTAACTGAATTAGTTGATGGGTGCACCGTAGTAAAAATTTGTGAAAAGGTGCATAATTTTTAAAAATTGACCATACAAAAAACAGTAATTCTAGTGGCTTTATCTTTGTATACTTTGCAAGAGTAGTTGAGCTTTTTTTTCTCATGTTTTTTTTTTTTTTCTGTATAAAGGGAGTGAAGGATGATGATGGTATTTTATGGAGTTGCAAATTGCAATGGTTAGGATTTATGCCAAGTTGAGTTTTATGGCATGTACATTTGCATGTAATGGCAGGCACATGTACATTAAATTGTAACCTTTATACTTTATCACAAATAGGGGTAAAGGCAATTGAACAATAACATTATATTGGGTTTTTAGTCGAGGTTTTCGAAAATATCAGTGATACCCTTAAATTTAAAGATAACCTCTTAAACATCCAAAATGCTCTAATTTGTCTCTCTTGGCGTTTAGTTGATGCACTTTTTGTTAATTTTTTGGCAATAATTTTGTCATACTATTATTATCCTTTATTCAATCGTAAACATATTTTTGTTACAAAATTTAACTGTTTAAAAACTGTATTTATTAAGTGATATTTTAAGAAACGAGGGATATCATGTAGAATTATAAAAAAACCAAGGTACCTTCAAGAAAACCCTATTAAAAACAATTTCATGGTTCTTGTTTTCTTTTCTTTTTTCTTTGATGCCTAGAAAAGATAGCTTTCAACAAGTAATTTAAACTACCTTAGTAGCTATCTAACTTTACTAAAACTTTGGAGAAAATGTCTCTTGCTAACTTATTAAGATACCACTTTGTCAGTTTGTCGTACCCTTTTTGTATTTTTTAGTACCCCTCTACTATTGATTGTGATTCAAAGTACAATTGTACATATTTTATCATATATTGTAACCATTTTTATTATTACCCTATTTACAGTCTCCATACCCATTTTATTACCCATTTTCCCATCAATTTATAATCGATATGTCTAGCCTCTAGGAGACTTACTCAATTCAATTTCAAGTTTTCGACCGTAACTAAGAGCGAGCGAGAAAATGAAAAGACTTGAAAACATAAAGTGTAGCTATCAAATTTTAATGTTTCAAAATAAAAATCTGACCATTACACATTTATTTACGCAGAGGAATGACAATAACAGATTCTCTCCATATCATGCCAAATACCACCCAGAATCTCTCCATATCAGCTCTTCTGATTTGTTTCAGTCTGCAAGAGTTCATGCTAAGCAAATGTTCACAAAAATTCGTACCACATTTGTGTTATTGTTATTGTACAACTGCTGTTCACTTAATGACCCTTCATTGTATCTTTAAGAAAACAACTAGTATCTCCGTCTTAAATTAAAGACGGGTTAAATATTATATAGGACAAATGTTTTGCTTTTTCGTATTAAAAAAAAATTCAGAATATTTTTCAAAATATTTGTTATACTTAGGGTGCGGTATAAATACACTCATGAAATCTACTGGGACACTCGAATTATAAGTAATGGACGGAAATACCCCTTCTACTATAATAATTGTACGGGCAAACCACTCATATGAAACATAAAACTAGTGTCCCAAGACATATTGGTAGTCTAAAAACTAGTATGTACTTGTGGTTTTCGCAATTCTTGCGTATGCAAATCAATCATCTATACGTTTTAAATAGGATTATACCACTGGTTGTACAAGAACATTGTACGAGCATATCAAATATTCATCCTTCTAAATGTACAACAAAAAAAATTATAGACACCATTAATGTACAACAAAAGGGTGGGCAATTTGCAAACACCGTCAACCGGAAGTCCCAAACGTAGCCATAAAAACTAGAAGGTTGTCCGGCAAAAAAATTATACTCCGTATAAGGCTGTAAACCTGTTATTGCCTAGTAGATGGAAAACTAAAGATGGGGAATACAGTCAAGACAACTCCTTTGAGCAAATATGCCTCCGGCGTCCCAAGGGAAGCCAGAAGCAAATAGTCCGCAAATTCAACTTTTATGACAAGCTTTTACACCAGATGATAATAATCAATTTGAGCCCAAAAATCGGCTACAGATCGACACCCTTGCACTAGACGTGAGTCGTGACAGTGGAAAAAGCTCAGACGCCATTCACATGACAAACTTGATGTCATTTGCCGTCATGGCGTCATGCACCGAGCAGTTTAATAGATATCGTAGGTGCTCATGGCCTCATGCTAATGTCTCAGAAATAAAACTTTCACTAGTTACACAACATTTACTAATATAAAGCAAAGCTAAGCTTGTAATCAATTGGCCAGACGAAGCGTGTGCACCAAATCATCAATCAACCATTAAGAAAACGAGTCCTCTAAATTATAAACAAGGGGCTGCTACCATGACGGATGAGCGGCTCTTGCTTTACTAGAGACGGGGCTTGCCCATGCTACCTTTCTCAGTTTATATATTCCATGTACAAAACATCACTTGGCCCGTCTAAATTATCACTTGAGAGGCTCAAGTTCAATGATTGTTCGAGTATGTGTAAGAACACTACCCATGGTTTTTCATACAGTGCTAAAATCAGCTTCAAATTTCCGCCAACAATCTAGAGCTCAAATGCAACACATCCTATTCAAAATCATGTCAGATATATAGACACCATGGAAATGGTACGATAGAGGGTATACAAAATGTTTCACTTAATTAAGCGATCTTTACTTAATTAGTCAATGTTTTCGTTCAAAAAAGGAAAACAAATTAAGAACACAACAATTCCAAGCTTGATGATAAGCATGCCAAGATACCTGGAAGGCAATAATACCAAGAGCAAATAGGCCATAAGCTTGCGATCTCTCGCCTCCCATATGATCAGTGAGAATGAAAAACTGACAGGACGAGAAGTAAGCAACCAAGTGACAGAAGGAATAAGGCTACAAGAATTGATTTCCACAGAACTTTGGCATGTACTCAAACCGCGGATCATATCCCTTTCGGCCTTTCCTCTTAAAACTTGCATCATCCTCACCATAGTCAAGTCAAGAATATTTGACATTACGCCTTGATGCCATTAAAGCACCGGAATTGTAGGATTGTAAAATCTGAATACAGAAATGCAATGGCCTAACAGACGGATTGAACATGAAGTTCGATTAAAATGTAGTTTTGCAACTCTACAGCGCGTATAAACGACAGAACAAGCAAACTAATTCAGAAATGCTAAATCACATGTTTAAGCAGGGCTAGATTCTGAAATTATACTTATCAATTCTCGATTCGAAAGAATATGGATTCCTTAATGAGTTGGTAATTATACACGCTTTAACCCCTTACTATTTATGAATCAATCCAATCACTGCATTTTGTACTATATAGTCATTCAAAAATTTCAATCAGGAAGATTAATCCGGGATATTTCCTCCGTATCAGTCATTTGTTTACCATTGATTAAAAATAAATGATTGGGACGAAGCGAGCAGATAACATCATTACACTCCGATAATCTCAATAACAACAGTTCAACGCAATAATTCAAGCTTAATTAGTAAAAAAATTCAATATAATTGCAAATTATACACAAAAAAATTGATCAAGAGAAATTAGAAATGAATTAACAGTAAGGTAATTAAAGAGATAAAATTAAAATAATTAAATATAGATAGGTATAATTACCTCACAGAATTCAAGTAGAGTAGAAATAAATTAGGGATTTTGAATTTCCAGTAATAGCGATTGAAAGTTCTTATTGAACAGTTAGTTGATTTTAACCGCTGTCAGTTTTGCAGTATGATATGTCATATGTACGCAGTTACTCGATAAAGTCCGTCTTGCTTGTGACGGCCTGACGCTGTGAATGTTCACTAATTTAGCGTATAAACCTCGTCATATTAGAATTAGCTTGATTTAAAAAACAGTTGGGTTGAGAATAAGTGCATTTGGTGCATAAACTAACTTTTTGGGCGGATGAAAAGGATACAATTACAAAATATTAGGATTTAGACTCGAATAAAGGTAAAAACGTCGTCATTCGCTAAGCACATTGTTTAATTAGCTTAATTTGTTTAATATAACACTACTATAAATCTATAATTAACTTGTAGTTGTTTCATTAGCGTCTTCATAAACGCCTTCTTCTTCCTTGTCGTCCTTGATAATCTTTATTTCTTGCTCCTCGTGTTCATCAACTTTAGGCGCTTCCTTTGCCGCCTTCACCTTCTTAAGCTCTAAGGCTTTTAACTCTGACGCATTTGTCTTGGCAGTAGTCTGATCAGCATTAGCTTTTTCTAGAGCGCGAATTAGGTTATTGAGACATCTGTCATCATCTTCACCAGGGAGCCTTGGGATTAGATGCTCTCCAACATCTGCCGGCGTCATATTTGTAACCTCTAACAGGCTTCTAATTGCATCAAATTTCGGGTGTGTTTCGAGTAACAAGTAATTCTTGGCAAGCACCTTGAACCCTTCAAAACAACAGTATGACATCTCTATATGCTTGTCCATCCGCCCTGTCCTGTTCAATGCAAAAATCATATGAGACGGTTTTATATGTGAGACTCGCCATTCAGTCACCATTCATCAATTGTATACAATTAAAGGAAGACTTAATACCTGATCAAAGCTGGATCCAATTTATGCAAAGCATTTGTCGTAAAAACGATAATTCTTTCGCCTTCTGAAGACGACAATATCCCATCAATGAAATTCAACAACCCTGATAGTGTTATGCCATTTGGTTTCTTCTCAGAACTTTTTTCTTTACCGTCCTTCGAGCTAGAATCAATGTTCCGATTATTAGTAAATGAAAGCGAGCAATCAATGTCCTCAATCGCGATAATACACCTCTTCCCTGTAGTAATTAGAAGCCTCCTAAGTTGCTCATTGCTACTAACCGCAGTAAGCTCAAGGTCATAAACATCATACGCTAACAAATTAGCCATAGCCGCAATCATAGTAGATTTACCGGTTCCTGGAGGGCCATACAGCAGGTAGCCTCGCTTCCACGCCTTACCGACCCTTGCATAGAAATCCTTATTTTTACTAAACTTCAACAAATCCTCAACAATTTCCCTCTTTTTTTCCGGGTCCATAGCCAAATTATCAAAATTAGCAGGGTGTTTAAAACTAACATTAGTCCACAACACTCTATTATCAGAATTCGAACTAGAATCCGAACCCTTGTTAACAAAAAGCTTCTTATTCCTGTTCTTCTCTATAATCATCTTCCCTTCACTAGTCACATGATCCAAGTACTCCCCTGTAATCAATTCCCTGTACTTCTTGTGAAAAACGAGCTTATACGCTTTTCTCGCCACACCACCCTTCACTTGATAATTAAACACTCTTAGTACCCACCAAACTGTAACACCCTGAAATATATCAGTAACCTCCTCCTCATCCGCCATTCTAAAAACTCGTTTCCCTCCTACACTATTCAGTTGCAAACGTCTCGATTTTTTACAGCCATATTCACCGAGGTAAGCCTTGACTTGACTGTAAATCTCATTGGTGGATCCCAAATGAGCATTGGAGAATTGATGAATGTATATGTCAATATATGGAGACATCAACCCGAATAATTGTCGCGAGTACCGAATCACAAATTGACGAAATTCAGAAGATATGTAGCTTCCAACAATCGACCATACGAAGAAGAGTAACTGTAATTGCCCTAATTGCCCTAATTGCCCTAATTTTGTCCAGTTTGCAAGAGTAAAGCTATTTTTCGCCATGGTAAGTGCACTGCACAACAAAGTTTTCAAGAAGGGGTTATGCTAGAATTTTAAAACAAATTAGTCTTTCTTTAGACAGACCCGTCTTAAAATTTGCCTTTTTATAAAGTTGCATTAGTTAGGGTTAAGGGCAAGCACATGTATAACATGTTTTCCTAAATTTTCTTAGGTAAATCTCTTTATTTTTTGTTAATTTTTTAGGAAATTTTTAATTTATGGAAAAGTTAATATAAGAAAAACATGATTACAAATCTTCAAGTATGTGAATAATTAATCATCAAATCTTGAATTATTTATGTATTTACATGAGAAGAATATCGATCATTTATATGAGTAACTATATTTAACACGTTAAAAAGTGTGCTACGGACATGTTGATACTACTAATAATTTCGCGAATTCTCATCTTTTTTTTTTTGCTTTTTTAAATTTGTGGATGTAATGTGTATGTAGCGAAGATTGGAGAGTAAATAACTCGTTTTGTGAGGAACCATAGAACATAATTGTAAATCAGTCGAACGGACCGAGTTGATGATGTGTTGTTGCTAAATGCTAATCAGGCTAGATTGAGGAAAACTAGGATTGATTATTAATGTACAGAGTAACAAATTACATCGACTGACTCAGTTACTCATACAAGCTACCGTATAATAAGCAAGATGTTTCGAATTACCAGAATTATTACCAATGTTGTTTAAACGACGACATATAGACACAATATGCACATACAATCATCTGGGATATGTACACATAAACAGCAAAGGAGATACTCATAAGGAGCAAATCTTTCCAATCGCCTTTCTGTTTCGGGCTTAAATTCTCTTTCAATCCCTTGCTCAGCTTCTTAACTGTTCCTCCTAAGTATTGCATCACTGGCAATCGGGTCTTATTCTTCGTTTTCTGCTCGTCTTTCTCAGTTGGATCTCTACTGCTTTGGCACGGGAAGAATACCGACGATGCCGGAATTCTGGTGCCTTCATCTTGTTTCAGGTCATAGCCTAAGCCTATATTTTGTAGACAACATCTCATAGGAAATGAAGCCATGATTTCATTACACAATTTTGATGTTATACCAACCAAAATATCATCCATTATATGCCAAGAAAATATAGGACTACAGAAAAGTCTCAGATATTCAGATAAGGTAGTCCCCCACAGGCCACAATAATTGGTATCCACTGGAAATGGAAATGATAGCGTATAAAATATCGTTTCCAATGTATTCTGCTTTTGTCTTATTCATCCCACATTGATACATTTGACCGTCTTAAACTTGAAACGAATAGTGTCCGTCTTAAACAAAAATTTGTGATCTTCATTCACAAATTCTTGTTTAAGGACTTATTTAGGTAATCCCGTTCTTCGTTTGAGGGTGGAATTGGTATTTTTTTAAAGTTACGAAAAGGTTTACGCAAAAGTTTCCCTTACTTTGACCATCATTCACCAAAATATGACAACTAATTTGGAATATGAAATTCACAAAAAGAGGACCATAAAAGTGGGACGGAGGGAGTACTTAAAAAAAGTATTAAGTCCATCTTATGTGGATTATCAATAAGTTAGTTCATTGTTAGGTCAATTAATTGTTACCCTTCAAACGGACCGGGTCATATATAGGATGATGAGTCGTTGCTAATCAATTCAGGCTAGATTGAGAAAAGCGGAGGGTATATTGATTATCATATCTATTTGAACTCCGGCTTCCAAAATATACATAGAATTCATATCAAAACAAATGAATCAGACGTTCGGGCAAACGAGCAATGACCCCAAAAATTTACATAAAATTATGCCAAACAAATAAACCGCACAAATTTACTCACAAATTATAAAATAAGATCGTTGTAAGCTGTACACCGATCTTACACACCAATTCAATTACTCTACTAATGTAGAGAATGTTGCAATCTTCTCATCACAACTGACCTGTAAAACACCCTTGTTCTGAAGTACAAACTCAATGCAAAAAGAAACCCCAGAAAACTGACAAATGCTAATATAAAGAAGGATACTCTGAAGCAATGAACTCCGAAGCAAGACCCGATTTCTCCTGCTTTTTCATCGTATAGCCGGCCAACAACCCATACCGACAAAATGTAAGTGCCTACAGGACACGCAATGGCGATGGTATTAAAAATAGTACCCATATGTCCAACCCCAAAAACCTCTGAGGTTACAGTAGGCATCATACTCCACTGTGCTCCATAGCAAATTCCCACGAGGACTGTTCCGATATACAAGCTTCCTGACAGTCCAGTCGCGATGATGAGATGTCCTCCTGCCATAATGGCTAGCGTGATCGCTATCATTATTGGCCTAGGCCACTCTTTTTGGTGCAGTAAGACATCTGATATGTAACCTGCCCCAAATTAAACCAACATTAACTAATACGACCTGAAATGACCCAAAATGAAAATTACATCGACTGAATTTTATTCAATCATATTTCAAAGTCAAAGAATAACGAGCCTGAAACTCAATTGAAAAGGAACACAAACCTGCTCCAAATCGGCCTAGGAAATTCCATATGGACCATAATGAAACCAGTGTATTGATCTGCACTATGTTAAATCCAAAAGACTGACCTATCTGGCTCATGTTATTTATCGCCGCAAGCCCTGAACCCATTCCACAGGACATAGCTGCAAACAATAGCCAGAAATTGAGCCTTTTCATGGCCTCGACGACATTAACGCTTTCCCTATCAATCGAAGAACCAGGAAGCTCTTCATATTCCTCATGAACCATAAATTTTACAGGAGCAATTGAGTTAGAACTGTGTAGTATAAATGCACTTGCTTCTGTATGTAATGTATCGGTTATTATATCGTTGCTGATAGCTTCTACAGCAATTTTTAGAGGTAATGACAGCAGCATTAGCATACCCACAAGTGTAAAAAATCGGCCCCAAGTTGGGAAATTGAAAATGTTTTCGAATATGATGATCATCATCATATATGCAGCTAGGAATAGCGCGATTATGGAGAAACCGTTGAGGTATTTCTTTTCATCATTAGCTCTGCTTTCAGGGTAGATTTTTACCAAAAACATTAGGAACAAGGTAAGAGTACTCGGCAACAACGCGAGCATGAGGATGAATGTGCTTGGATTGCCCTTGAAAAAGGCTTGATGAACTTGGATTAGCATTGCTCCACTAAGTCCATTAAAACCCTGAGAACAACAACGTCGAAAATATCCATAAAAAAAATCAACAAATACGAAGAAAAAATCAACAAATAAAAAAAAAATACCTTCATGATTCCAACAATAGTTCCACTGTATTCAGGAAAATTCTGAACAGCAGTGACAACATTGGCGGTGTTAAAAAACGTCTGAGAATGAGCAGCAACCAACATGAAAAAACACATGAAACCAACAGGCGGTTTCTGAATTGCCCCAACCACAGACAACCACAACAGAAAGTAACCCAAAAAACACTGAGCCGAACCCACCACAAGAACCACCCACGGGCTACCACAGCACCCACCACGCTGGTTGCGGACAGATGAGACAGCAGAATACAGTAAACCAGAAAGCACACCAAAATTGGCACCGAGGTCTTTAAACACAGAAATGGTGTCAAGGGTTGACTGATCATACGACTGGGACGACTTTATAGCGGCCGAGTATATACTAAAGGTGTAAGACCCACCTGTCGTCGCTTGTATCCATATACTTGCCACAGTCGCGACCCATCTGCTTTCGCTGCTGATGATGTTGATTGAGCTATCCATGGCATACTGTTCCATTAACAGGTAATTATTGATATGCTTTTTTCGGTTTAATCATATCAAATTGTTGGACTGACAGGAAATGTTGTTGATGTCATTTGGACCCTCCTGTATTATTAAAAATGGTTGATAAACTAATCCAATGCTAAATACTTTAATTAATAAGGGTCCATGATAAACACTTTATTACTTTTGTATTACACATTTACACCTTGCATTTCCAAACATATAGAAAATAGAATAAATTTGTGTCGAAACAAAGATTATTTCTCAGATTCAGACTTCATATGCTCAAGTCTCGCCACGTTAGCTCGAACTACTAGTTTATGACTATTTCAGCAGCATAGTTAGGTAACACAAGTTTTCTTGAAAGATTAGGCCCGGCTTGATGAGGAATCAGTCATAATTCGCTGTCCCTCGCGTCTGATTTTACCCATTAGACTTTTTATGATCAAAGTTTCGCCAAATAATTCTGAAAATTAAGGATCCCAGTCATGTTCCACGGCTGTCTCGGGTCATATTCGCTTTTCCTTCGTTCCCTCGAATCTTTTCTACTCTATCCAAGACCCCTTTTGGTGTTACAGTATCTTTGGAATAACTTTAATTATGATCTCTTCAATTCCCTTCTTTTACCAACTTTCGATATTTTGGCTAATACACTTTTTATACAGAACTTCCCATCTCTACTGTCATACATAGAGATGAGTACTAAACGAATCCCGGCAGAAAAGGTCACGAGTATTGGAGTTAAGCTAAGCCTGGATGGAAGAAAACAGGAATGCAGCCTGCAAGTATTGAGTCGAATGTCGATCTTGTACTGTAAAAAATACCTGAAGGCTGCGCTGCAGGTGCAAACAGAAATCAGCATTCTGAAAAATCTCCATTAGTTCAGCTGGTATAGCCTATAGGCACTTATTCTTCCAATTGTGCAGTGAATGATCATTATACGTTTTCATGATTTGTCACACTGGTTTATCAGCTTCCTGATTGGGTCGGGTCTGTCGGGTTTGGGAGCTTCTGCACATGCAGCAAAACAAGTTCTTCGCATGTCATTATAAAAACAAAGCAAAACACGGTACTAAATATTAAAGACAGCGAGATAATAAATACTCCGTAGGTACTAACATTATAGAAATGGTACTAATTGAAAATGTCGAAAATATCAGTAAAAGAGATTACAATTTTTATACCCTCTTGCAAGTTTTGTCTGTAAATTATTGTAAAAGAACAGTATGCGGCGTTACTGCGTTAGCCAAGGCCCATATTGTCAAACTCCTGCAAGTTTCATTTTACTTCATCGCATGTCTTTGAGGTGTATGTACCCATGGTGGCCGGATTCTCTATAAATACGTCCTTACCCCCTTATCGATTCACTATTCGCTCTTATAAAACGTGTGGTATATGTATTTTGTAGTAAGCGAGATGATAGATTTCGCTCTTAACGATTCGTAATTCAAGTATTGCAGCGAATCCGTTAATACTGATTCTGGGTATGGATCATCTTATTCTTTTCATTTCCACCTTGTTCGGTGCCTTGAAGAGCCAAGGACGTGATGTCGTGATCCATCGACAACAGTATGCGGCGTTACTGCGTTAGCCAAGGCCCATATTTTTGGCTAGGTAAATAGCCCAATATTTTGTCCAAGTGCATGGAATTAGACCGGGTAATAAAACCAACCCGATTCATATGACTTGATCGAACCCAAACGACTTACCTACGGTCTGAAATTAACCTGAATTGTCGAGGTCGAACAAAACTTGAATTGATCCAGCCCGAGCCGAACTTAATTAATCTTGTTGACCAATCATAGACCCATACCGAAATGACCTGCCTAGAATCACTCGACTCGAAAACGTAGTTGTTATACCACGCCCCTAGTTTTACTTATCGAACCGTAACGTTTTCATAAAGTTTTCCGTTTTACCATTTTTTTTTTGTTTGGGAAGCGTTAATTTTTGCATATTTAAACGATGAAAAAACTTTAAATGATCATAATTTAGTATTTTTAGGTGTCCTTTTTAGACGATGAATTGACCATAATGAATGCGTTATTGTAAGGAAATCAAGGGATATGTATGTTTCCCATTACTTATTTTACAAATTCTCATTTGTGACGGGCATATCCGTTATTATAAGCTTGCGGCGGGTAAGTATTGTTCATGTAGGGTAGATAAGACAAAAGTAAAGTGTGTAAGAGGTATAAATCTGTTTTGTCTTATCTACCCACTTGAGGAGACTTTTTGTACTTATTTATCGTCACCATTGTACCACGTAACCTTGTTGTGGTACAACATTCCATAAAAAATAAAAGAAAAAAAAAAGCACGAATTTTGACGGTATTATGATCCTCCAAAGTGAAAATGACAACCTTAATAAAATTATAAGTAATTTTGTCTA
This sequence comes from Silene vulgaris, assembly GCA_036897335.1. Taxonomy (NCBI): domain Eukaryota; kingdom Viridiplantae; phylum Streptophyta; class Magnoliopsida; order Caryophyllales; family Caryophyllaceae; genus Silene; species Silene vulgaris. The sequence goes on along the minus strand of JAYMSF010000178.1, from coordinate 124 downwards.
ATTAATTAAGCACAAAATCTCACTGAAGACACACCATATCCGTCACAAATGAAGACGGATCCCATTTCCTCTCACAAAATACCCATGAGATGTGAGTGGGGAAGCACATGGGGGGTGCCCACCT
>JAYMSF010000177.1:0-19339 GCA_036897335.1 Silene vulgaris | reverse complement strand
AACATCACGTCTAAGATGGTATTGTTAGGTATAGCATGATCGTGGAGGGGAGAGGATGAGTGGGGTAAAAGGGGGACGTAAACCCTAAGAATATAATGGATTGATATAAGAAAAGGACAAGTCTTACATGAGTAGACCAACGGTGATGGACCCAAGGGTGGTCTCGCCATTGACAATGGTGGTGGTAGAGAACAAATGTGGCGGTGATTGTAAAGGTTATTTTGAGGGAGAGGAGAAGCGGGTCTAAGTTCCAGAGTTTTTTTTTATCCCTCCTCTTTTTCTCACTAAAGAACAAGACGTTTTTGATAGGACAATAAATGTACTATAATTGAAGTTGTAATTTGGAATTTTAAGGAAAATACTATTTTTTTTTTAAAAAAATGGCATTTAGAATTTTAGGTAGGATAATGGTAGCCTACTGATAAGTGATGTAGTTACCATAGTATGAGTCACACACGTCATGTGATTTTACAGAGAAATGCGAGCTAATGCAAGAAGAAATCAATTTTCTATAAATTAGTCATTATGTTAGACCTATCATGCGAGCATGCATGTAAGTTTGTGTAAATGCATTTGATTTAGAATTTGTAATGAGGTAGCTTATAAATTTTTTTCCTCAATCTAATATGGACAACATATCTTTTAACTTCATCATTCAATTCTTGAAGTTAGTTAGAATCGTGAATGAGCCTTTTCCAGATCATTTAATAATTAACCAAATAAGTTTACCAGTGTTGTATTCTTAAACTTTATATTAACCTTTAAGCTCAAATAACGCATATAAAAAGCTATGATAGGCATAAGACTTCGTATACCACATTCCTCTGTATAAAAAAAATGCCATTATACATATATACTTACGTTAATTACCGTTATTCTCATTATCGAGAACAATGACAAGGCAAGTGGAATCATTTACATCAAATAATCATCATTTTCAATATTATTTAAATGTCCAAAAAACACACTTGAATATTTGAAGATTTCGCTTTGATGTTTGATGTTGATATATTGATGAACTGGCCTAGGAGTAGATTTCTTCAAACCTTGCATGAAAAGCAAGAAAGCAAATTTTAAAACCAATCCCAATCTTCAATATTTGAAGACTTCATGCACGATATCACTTAACAGTAGGGGTAATGCTTCATTAGAGAGTCTATAATTGCCTTATATTGAGACTTGACCCATTTGTATGTATATCATTATCTTTAAAGTCGCGTTTATGACCCTTATGATCGTAATTGCCATTTAATCACTTTAACTTTTGTCCACCCGTTTTTTAGCACCCATAACTTACTTTATAACTACTATAAATATGAGAGTCACTTGTTAATAACACCATCTCCAATCATTGTCTGTACTCATCTCTTTCTCTGTTTGAGAAAAATACCGATCATACAATTGAGTCCAAACTCCAAACACTTAATAGTTTAGTACACAACTTAGAAGAGTACCGACGTTTGTAACGACACATCAATGTATACATTCCCTATCCGAGATATTACTTGTCTCATTAAGTACATAACGAGTTACCATCATTAAGTATACATTCCCATCTTCTCTAATTATCTTCCGATCAGAATATTTCTCTGTAATTTTCACCCCAAATTCTTATTTTCGACACCTATTCGCAGGCCACAACCAACTTAAAACGAGTTAAATAGAATAGATTAGGTGCTACTTAGCATGTTTCAATTTTACAACGTATACACCCCGTCTTATGAGAAACCGTGACAATTTCCAATTTTTTTTTTAATTTTTTTTTTAAATCACAATATCCCAATAGAAGATCCTCAAAAAAACGTGGGGTACAACCAAGCAAAGACGATGTAGGAAGAAAGCGGGAGAGCACGAACATAAAACTCATTCTTACACTTTCATACGAAGCAAACATGACTACACTTTGACCAACAAACAAACAATCAAACAAACAAACAAACATGACTACTTCTCCATTTCTTCTTCCATTTACCGTTACACCTCCCGCCTTCATGCTTAAAACTTCTTCATCACTTTCTTTTTTTATTCTTATTTTTATTCCTACTTATTCAACCTTTATTTATTTTATATATTTTTATCAATTTCATTTCAATTATTTATTGTTTTATTGATTTTGTATAAGATCATAATTATTCTTACATTTCTCCCTCAATTTTTCATTCATACCTTCAAGAAAAAGACCTTCTTTTGAAACTTTCTTTCTCCATTCTTCCAAAAAGCTTCATTTTTTCACTTGGGTTTTGTTTATTTAAGCTTTTTGGAGCTTTTTTTTGAATTGGGTTCTTTCCATTTCATCGAAATTTTGCTATTTAATCCCATTTTTTTGTGTATATTATGGTAAGTATGATTCCTATTTTTGTCTTAATTATTGATCATGATAATTATGAGTTGTATTCTAATTACTCTTCTCGTCTCAGTCATTTGTTTACCTTTGATTAAAATACCCGAACAGATGATTGAAACGAAGGGAGTATGTTTTTGGGGTTGAAGTTCAATGATGATCACATGTTTGACTGTTTGCATGTGTCAGCTGAATTCATATTTGCTTGTTAACTATTTTTGGGTATTTTTTTTTTTATTATTGATTGCTGAATTTGACTTTGAGATTGTAAGGGTTTAGTGCTGAATTTTGATTTAGATCAATATGATTAAGATTAAAATGGGGGATTGTTAAGAAAGATGAAAACTTTGAGATTTTCCGGGATTTGGTTGGTGTTTGGTTGTTGAACGGGTTGTAGGAGATGAACTGAATAATTATCTGAGTTCCGAGTCAATATATAGAGAATTACATTGACAAATTACCAAGGGTATTGGTGATATATATATATATATAAATTTACTATTAATAACGATTGTAATTGCCAATTTAGGTGTAGTTGGAAAATGAGAGGATTTCTTATAGATGGATCTTGTGGATTATTGAATGGGTTGACTTGATTGTTTTAATGTCACAATCAGTTGATGGTTGGTTGAAGGTTGGGGAGTATAGGATAATTGTTATGTTATTGCGGCTATTCATATTATTTCGCATACTAATGTTGAACCCTCGACACTCCCACATGGGTATGATACCTGGACACTTCAATTTAAACGAAAATCACGAGGATTATCTTTATTAGACGACCTGTGACACTTGGGACTTGTACACATGTCAGATACTTCTAAGTGCGTTTGAGTTGCATAGGTTATCTGATTGATGGCAAAAGACGAGTTGAATTGGCGTTTAGGAATAGGATGTTATCGGGGATTGGATGTTGAAGATTATGTCATGAATGGCTAAATAGTCAAATAGACAACAAATTAAAAATTTCAGCTTGGTAATATTGAGTTTTAAGTGGAACTCAAGAGTGACGAGGTTTTAGTATTCCTGGTGAAGTGCTAGACACCGTGTGAAGAACCAAGGGATGAAGTGTTGGAACCTTGGAAGATGTTTGCTGAAAAACCATGTTCCTTTCTGTTTACGATGCTGTTGATTTTCACCAACAATTAAAAATGGTTGCTACGAGTGCTTCAAAGAATACCCAGCAATTTCACTACAGTTTATTGCTGGGTGCATCTTGAGAGGATATATCATGTATATGTTACATCCTCTATTTCACAATATTATTTCCCCCTGCAAATGTGAAAATATATGTCAGATTGTCTAGGGTGCTAAACTTCACGAAGTTCTACGAGCACTTGTCTGTCAGTGTAAACTGTGAAATTCTAATCTCATGCATGCACATGTTTTGATGAAATTGGCTTCTCTTTAACAGGCAACTCCAGAAAATGTTATAGTAGGTTCTAAAGTTTGGCTTGAAGATCCAGAATTAGCATGGGTTGACGGAGAAGTCTCACGGGTAAACGGTACTGAAATTCAAGTCCAAACAACAAATGGAAAATCGGTGAGTATCATTATTCAATTTATTGATGGAGGAGCCATTGTAATTTTGTATTTCAGGAGCATCTTTATTCAAGTCTAAGGTGTAACACAATATCAGCATTTCAGCTTAGCTGAGTTATGTACTATTACTGAAATCAGTTCAGTTTGGTTAACTAGAGCTTAATAAGACTTTCTTATCTTACATGCAAATTGTTGTTTCATAATAAATTCTTCTTCTTCACATACATTTTTTTTTTAATGTAATAGTGTTGTAATTTTTACACAAAAGCTCAAAAGTTTAGGCTGTTAATCAACTGTGGGACTGTGGGTTTCAGGGTGGGTTTGTATCTCTGGTTCGAGACAACTTATCTGAAGTTCTATTCGTTTTTAATATTTCTGAGAAATTTATCTGTCTGTAGGTTGTCACAGACGTTTCAAAAGTATATCCAAAGGATGAGGAAACTCCTGCTGGAGGTGTCGATGACATGACAAAGCTTGCATACTTGCATGAACCAGGAGTTCTCTCTAATTTGGCCACTAGATATTCATTAAATGAGATCTATGTAAGCTGACATATCTATTTATGATTTATATTACACTGACAAGGCTGCTCATGTCGAATAGGGGTACATATGTGAGGGCCGGACTCGCTATGATTCAAAATTTTTAGAGTCTGTCCTTAAACGAGGACACGGGAACGTGTCTTGAAAACAATTTAACAACAAATTTAAAATACTAAGCGTTCTAGAAGTGAACCAAAAATCATTAAAAGCCGTACTAAAGCTTCATACCAGTCTTCTCCAATATTTTGGTCATGCGAGACTCCAATTTGTCGCTATGAGAATTATCCGATCGGGAATGTCGGGTACGGGTCACACACCTATAACCTTGAGCGACATTTCAGACACGGGTATACTTCAACTAGTGAAAGAGTCCAAGTAACAGTTCATAAAAAAATCTTGATCATAAGTGGTGTGCACATGATCTTGGATAATACTGATTGTACTTCCATTTGCAGACATACACAGGAAATATTCTTATTGCAGTTAATCCATTTCAAAGATTACCACAGCTGTATGATATTCAGATGATGGAGCAATATAAGGGAGCACAATTTGGGGAGCTTAGTCCTCATGTTTTTGCAATAGCAGATTCTTCATATAGGTGACTTTTACTATCAATATTTTATTTGTTACCTTTTTTTAAACCCAATCCTTCAACTGACTGATGTATATTTTGAAACAAAGAGCAATGATTAACGAGGGAAAGAGCAATGCAATTCTTGTTAGTGGAGAAAGTGGTGCTGGTAAGACTGAGACAACGAAGATGCTTATGAGATATCTTGCATACTTGGGGGGTCGGACTGGTGTGGAAGGGCGTTCAGTTGAGCAACAAGTTCTAGAAGTAAGGACTCTAGTCTCTTTGATTTCTTATTAAACTATGGCTGAGTAGTGTTCTGCATGTTAAGCTTGTTGAATTACGGAATTAACTGATAGATTGTAATTGACAGCAACCACATTACCCAGTACATCAAAGGCTCATGTCTATGTGACTATGTCTATGGTCGGTTAAGGGGCTCGGAAAAAAAATGCTGGGCTGTCTTGACATATAAGAAAAACATTGATCACTGATCTCAGGGGCGGACCTGAAAACAATTGTATCTGCTGTCCTGATAATAATTATATATCTATTTTTTTTTCAGCATAAAATATGGTTAATGCAAAAAAAAAAAAGTGATTTACCAGTATTCCGGATCCCGAGTCCCTCAATAAAAATCCGCCAATGACAATTTCACTTCATATTGATTGTTGATTCGGCTTTTAATCTTGTAAATAGACATGAATGAGACAATTTGCCATCTGAACTTTGCTTGGTGTTCTGACAGTCAAATCCAGTTCTTGAAGCGTTTGGGAATGCCAAAACTTTAAGAAACAACAATTCAAGGTTAGTGTAAAATCAGCTCCTAAGTTTAATTTTTAAAATACCTTAAGGCTCTTATTATGTATACTGGTCATAGTCCTGCTATTTTTCTGAGGGACTTGTAGCTTATCTGGTGTTCACTTTGTTATACAATGTAGTCGTTTCGGAAAGTTTGTTGAGATCCAATTTGACAAGCATGGCAAGATATCTGGCGCTGCTATCCGTACATACCTACTAGAGAGGTCTCGTGTCTGCCAGGTTTCAGATCCGGAAAGAAATTATCACTGTTTTTATCTTCTGTGTGCGGCTCCTCAAGAGGTACAATATTGGAAGAACCATAAACTTGGATTAAAAAGCGCATTACTATGCATTTTACATATTTTCTCCGCATTACTATGCATTTTACATATTTTCTTTCTAGTTCTTCAATTACGCTTTTCTCTTTGCCCCGTCATACCTACCTTCTATTTGCTTACATGTTAACCCACTTTAATCCAAAAAAAGGTGTGTTGCTATAATTTTGTTCGCATATTCAAGGCTATCAAACTGCTATATTAAATTGATTCTTCTCGTAATGTGGATAACTAATTTTTTTTGAAAGAATGTGGATAACTAAATTTATATGCATGTATGAGAGAAAAATCTAACTTCAGTGGATTTATGTAGGTTAGAGATAAATACAAGTTAGAGAGCCCTGATAAATACCATTACTTAAATCAAACCAATTGCTACAAGTTGGATGGGGTTGACGACGGTGAGGAATACCTACTCACCAGAAAGGCTATGGATGTTGTTGGGATAAATTCAGACTATCAGGATGCAATATTCCGAACTGTAGCGGCAATTCTTCATCTCGGTAACATTAACTTTTCTAAAGGTGAGGAGGTTGACTCCTCTGTTCTTAAAGATAAAAAGTCAAGATTTCATTTGGATATGACTGCGGAGCTTCTTAGGTAAAGCTCTCTTGCCATTTATTCTTATTGCTGGTTTACCATTCTTGTGTGTAATTTTATAATTTATTTACCCTATGCTCTGGTAGGTGTGACGCTAAAAGCTTGGAAGATGCACTTATTAAACGTGTGATTGTGACTCCTGAAGAAGTAATTAGTCGAACGCTTGATCCTGATTCTGCACTTGGTAGCAGAGATGCATTAGCTAAAACCATTTATTCACGTTTGTTTGAGTGGTAAATTTCCTTCTTACGCTTGGAATTATTTGCTTGTTTTGCGTATGACCCTACACGAACTATTAACATAAATTGATGATTAGCTGCACCATTGCCTTCAGATCCTACAATGTTTTGTTTTTTCACAGGCTTGTGAAGACAATCAACAATTCGATAGGGCAGGATCCTACATCAAAGTGTATTATCGGGGTTCTTGATATTTATGGTTTTGAAAGCTTTAAACTCAATAGGTTTGTTCAGCTACATAGCTCTATTCTGTTCTACATTTGAGTAAATGGTTTCGTTATTGTTATTTTTTTAATTTTTTATTTATCAACCTTAAATGCTTGCTTGTTCTAGTTTTGAGCAGTTTTGTATCAACTTCACTAATGAAAAGCTGCAACAACATTTTAATCAGGTAAGCTTACATGATCATTACTTTTTGATGCAAAACAGTATCTGATGTTAACTTACTGATTATATGTGCTTCTATCATTTGTACCTGTAGCACGTTTTTAAGATGGAGCAGGAGGAGTACACGAAAGAAGAAATAAATTGGAGCTACATAGAATTTGTGGACAACCAGGATATTTTAGAAATGATTGAGAAGGTATATTTTGTGTTAATTGCTGGTTTGTTTAGCATTATATTACCACCCTACTGTCCAAGAAAATTGATTTCATATTGTCTTTCTGTTTTTATGGTCGGCAAACCTACGACGAGGGAAAGCCTTACCTTTTTTTTGTGACCTTTTGCAGAAACCCGGAGGAATTATTGCTCTTCTTGATGAAGCATGGTATGTGGCTCTTTTCAGTTATGCTAAATTTCATTGCTTGTCTGTGCTTAGAACATAACATAAATCTAAATCTCAATTTGTTGGACAAATGTTCTATTTGATGTGAAAATGCAGCATGTTTCCTAGATCAACGCATGAAACCTTTTCCCAGAAGTTGTATCAGACATTTCCCAAAAATAAACGTTTTCAGAAACCGAAGCTTTCTCAAACCAGCTTTACTATCTGTCACTATGCTGGAGATGTAAGGAGAATGTACCAAATTTCTTATCTTTCGCATTGCACCACCATCCGAATCTCATAGTCTCCCATTTAATTCAGGTGACTTATCAAACTGATCAATTCCTGGACAAAAATAAAGATTACGTCATAGCCGAGCACCAAGATCTTCTGCAAGCTTCAGAATGTTCGTTTGTAGCTGCCCTATTTCCTCCTCTTCCACAGGAAACTTCCAAGTCATCTAAATTTTCTTCTATAGGGGCAGGCTTTAAGGTATCTAACCTTTACCCCTATGCAATGCAACAACATTATTCAAGTGCCCTAATGCTCTCGCCTATGGCAATGCTAGGGGGAACAACCTTGTCCATATGTTGAAAATACTCGAGAGGTTGTGTGAGGCTGATCCATAATAAGAATTGCGTTGAATATGCATGTGTCTTTAGCTCATACAGTCCTTTTTGCTTTTTGCTTTATTAAGCTTTAATCATAATTTAAACGTTCTGTTTTTCAGCTACAACTGCAACAATTGATGGAAACTCTAAGTTCAACAGAACCTCATTACATCAGATGTGTGAAGCCAAACAATGTACTGAAGCCTGCTATTTTTGAGAATGTTAACATCCTTAACCAGCTACGTTGTGGTGTAAGTTTTTGGCAGATGACTTAATTGCTTCTGTTTCCGTTGGTAGATGGATCTTTATGTTTCAGTTACTGTATCTGCTCCGAAATGAGTAATTTATGACTTCGCTGATTTTTTTTTTTCCTCAGGGTGTTCTTGAAGCAATCAGGATTAGTTGCGCTGGATATCCTACTAGACGAACATTTACTGAATTTCTTCAGCGATTTGCTGTTCTTGCTCCCGAACTTTTGGACAAAAAGTAAGTTTTTGCTCCCTTGACTGTTCTGCTTCTAATACAACTTTATCCCAATGTTTCACGCCTTTCAAGGGTTTTTGCAAATGACAAGGGTAGTGCTTGTGGTGTAAGATGTACGTAGCTAGACGCGGTTTTCCAACGACTTATAATGAAAATTGTTTTGAGAGTTGCATTGAATGATGCGACATCAGAATAAAAAAAAGCGAACCAATTTAGTGGTTCATTTTACTTTATTCCATTATAATCCAGAAGTATAGCGAGTCTTGTTGCTCTTTTGAAATTGGAAATATGTTTTCTACTTCTATCCTTTTTGTTTGTTTGGTAACGTAGTGTCAACTTCCTCATTTACAGATCTGATCAAAAAGTTGCATGCCAGAAGATGTTAGATAAGATGGGGTTAAAAGGCTACCAGGTGATCTATAATTTTGTTCGTATTTTAGATATGATAAGATACTGACATACTGATAACATTCTGATTTTAACTACCCCAATTAAGATACTAGCATACTGATAAGATTCTATTGTTTAAAACAATCCGTATAAGACATAATACATGTACGCGTGTACTTTTGCTTACATTCACACATTTTTAACCTTTTCCATTTTCAAAGACTCCTGAAATCAGTAATTCCTCTGTTGGAGTCAGACGTTTGAATGGTCGTATTCTTACATTTCACTTATGCTGGTTGATATGGCAGATAGGAAAGACAAAGGTTTTCCTTCGGGCTGGCCAGATGGCAGAGCTAGACACAAAGAGAATAGAAAAATTAGGAAATGCTGCCAAGAAAATACAAAGATGTGTCCGTACATACATTGCTCGCAGAAAATTTATTACCCTGCGAAATGCAGCTATTCAAATTCAATCCTGCTGTAGAGGTACCACTTTTGCTATATTGCCAGTAGTCTCTTTGTTGTAAACCAGCACATTGTTAAGGCCATGTATATCTGACCCCTCCCCGAGCCTTGTATGAGACGGTCTCACATTGTCACATGTCAGACCAGCCTAAATATTTATTTTATAGTTCCATAGTTTATGGGTTGGTCTCACAGATAAGCCTTTCTCATGTTAGCTTTTGTGCTCAAAGTTAGCTATTTGAATGTAGTTGTGCGCTGAATATTTATCTTTGGATGGTTGCAAAGCTCTACAGTGCTACCTATCTTTATTTTTACCTGAAATTCGCTTAAAGTAATAAAAGTTTGTGTACAATTTAAGCCTAATTATTATCTTGTTGGATGTCATTCAGCTGTTCTGGCTAGCAAGGTTCACCTAGAATTAAGAAGACAAGCATCAGCCATTAAGATCCAGAAATACTTCCGTCGATATGTTGCCAGAAAGTCTTATTGGAGACTGAGGTTGGCTGCAATCTCACTGCAGACTGGATTAAGAACAATGCATGCTAGAAACATATTCAGATACAAAAAGCAAACAAAGGCTGCAGTTATTATCCAGGTCTACTACACATGTTTCTCAATATCATTGCTGATATATAATTGTTGGTATAGTTTAAAACGCGGAAATTTCAGTTAGTGACGGCAATAATTTGGAACTAGCGGTGGACACTGCAAAAACAACAGCGTTTTTCTCTCGGGCTTGCAACCTGAACTTACTTAACAGAAGCATTTTTCTATACCATGCTTGAAATAGTTGTTATTATTTTGAATACTTTTTATTGCATTGCAGGCTCGTATACGTTGCCACATGTCTTATTCTTACTACAAAAGTCTTCAAAAGGCTGCTCTCGTGACCCAGTGTGGTTGGAGACAAAAGGTGGCACGGAAAGAGCTCAGAAATCTCAAAATGGTTTGATTTCAACTTTACCTTGATTGTATGATTTATAGGAGACGATATACGAAGTGATTGCATGAGCCGCGTTTAATTGTGCTTATTTTATTTTCCTGGAATTGATTTCAGGCTGCCAGAGAAACTGGTGCCCTCAAAGAAGCAAAAGAGAAACTGGAGCAGCGTGTGCAAGAGCTTACATTGCGCTTGCAAAATGAGGATCAACTACGGGTATACTTCACATTGTCTAAATACCTGATTATATAATATAATTATAATTATTCCAATGTAGCACTTGTTAAGAATATGGAAATTTGCGGCACAAGGCATGGATCATACATTCATACTCATCATACATCTCTAATTGTGAACAGAAAAAATTGGTCGAGGAAAAATCTAAAGAAGTTGTCAAGTTACAGGAAGCTTTGCAAGCCGCGCAGTTGCATGTTGAAGAATTAAACGAGTGCATAATTAAGGAACGAGAGGCAGCTAAGAAGGCTATTGCGGAAGCACCCCCAGTTATTAAAGAGGTTCCTGTCATGGTTGAAGATACGGAGAAGGTTGAGTCATTAACAGCTGACGTAAATAATCTGAAGGTAAGTTGCCACAATATTCCTTTGCTTTCTGGTGCCTCTTTGTTTTATGTTTGACATTCAACTACCAGAAACTTAGATTTGATAATCGTCAAACTGAACTGTAAAGAGGACAACATTTTCATTGTCTTGACATGAAAGTAATTTATCATTTATCAACGTACCAAAATATTTACCTGTATCTTTGTGCAAAGAGCAATAAATTTTTTACGTAAGGCTCTGACTTATCACGATAGAATTACAGAGTTGAATAATCATCTAACTTCTATGAATTTGCAGGAACTGTTAGAACGAGAGAAAGAGGAGTTAGAAAAGGTGAGAAAGGCTTTCTTGGACACGGAAGAAAAGAATTCAGAGCTGCTTAAGAAGCTCGAAGGTTCAGATGCTGAGATAGCTCAACTCAAAGTATGTGTGGCCTTGACTTGTCGCATAAAGAATAATCAAGAGTTGAATAATTTTCTAACTTCTCTTAATTTACAGGAACGGTTACAACAAGAGGAAGAGGCGTCAGAAAAGGAGAGAAATGCTTTCTTGGACACTGAAGAAAAGAATTCAGAGCTGCTTAAAAAACAGGAAGGTTCAGATGACGAGATAGTTCAACTCAAAGTACGTGTGACCCTGACTGATCGCTTAAAGAATAATTTAGAGCTGAATAATCGTCTTGTTAGAATATAAAACCGATCTTGGAACTCCAATATCAGCTTAAGCTTTTGTCGAGATGGTTTCTTGACACGTCTAACATCTATGAATTTGCAGGAACTGTTACAACAAGAGAAAGAGGCATTAGAAAAGATGAAAAAGGCTTTCTTGGACACTGAAGAGAAGAATTCAGAGCTGATTAAAAAATTGGAAGGTTCAGATGACGAGATGGATCAACTCAAAGTATGTGTGACCCACTGACCCTGACTTATCACATAAAAGAATAATTTAGAGTTGTATAATCGTCTAATATTTTTTGAATTTTCAGGAACTTTTGCAACATGAAAAAGAGGCATCTGAAAAGGTTAAGAAGTCTTACTTGGACAACGAAGAAAAGATTTCAGAGCTGCTTAAAAAACTTGAAGGTTCAGATGATGAGATAGATCAACTCAAAGTATGTGTGGCCCCGACTTATCTCATAAAGATTAATCTAGAGTTGAATACTCGTCTAACGTCTTTGAATTTACAGGAGGTGTTACAACAAGAGAAAGAGGCATCTGAAAAGGCGAGACAGGCTTTATTGGACACCGAAGAAAAGAATTCAGAGTTGCTTACAAAACTAGAAGGTTCAGATGACGAGATAAATCAACTCAGAGTATGTGTGAGCCTTATATCACATAAAGAATAGCTTAGAGCCTTAGAGTTGAATAATTGTCTAACTTCTCTAAATTTGTAGGAACTGTTACAATTAGAGAAAGAGACGTCAGAAAAAATGAGAAAGGCTTTCTTAAACACTGAAGAAAAGAATTTAGAGCTGCTTAAGAAACTAGAAGATTCAGATGACGAGATAGATCAACTCAAAGTATGTGTGACCCTGACTTATGGCATAAAGAGTAATCTAGAGTTGAATAATATTCTAACTTCTCAGAATTTACAGGAACTTTTGCAGCGAGAGAAAGAGGCGCCGGAGAAGGTGAAAGAGGTTTTCTTGGACACCGAAGAAAAGAATTCAGAGCTCCTTAAAAAACTAGAAGGTTCAAATGACGAGATAAATCAACTCAAAGTATCTGTTCAAAGGTCGGTCCATGGTTTTAATCATTCAAGCATCAGATTGCATTGTCGAAAATATCAAAAGTTCTTGTCTATCCAAAACTTATTTGAAGTTTTCTTATTTCGAAGTATATTCACATTAAAAGTTTTTTGTTAATAGCTTTTATGCTAATCTCACTTATATTTTTGAATTTCATAATACATGAAGAACAAAGGGAATATTAAGTATAGTTTCCGCTTAAAAAAACTGAGTTTAACTTTTAAATGCTTAATGCTGATTAGCTATTGTAGAGATATTTTGTCTAGCAGTCTATCTAAAAACATATTAAAAAAATACAAGGAAAATGTGACATGTAATTTTTGTTTATTTTAGTTCTGAACCATTTACCTTTTCTTTCTATCTCAAGTATTTTCATTTTGAAAAAAAAAGCTTTTTAGTGTCTTTTAGCTTTTATCTTGTTTTAACCCCTTATATCTAAAAATTTTAGTTGATATTGTTACTTCTATCAGGATGGAAGAGAAACTTTCTGTCGCTGAGTCCGACTCTCAAACAGTACGCCAAAAAGGAGTGGAGATGAGTCGAAAACTATCTTCAGCAGAGTCAGAGATACAGGATCTGACTGAGAAACTGAAGAAGGCTTTGTCAGAAATCAAAACTCTTCGTCAACGAGCCCTTACTATGACACCTATGGCAAAGTCTGCACCACTCCGATCCAGGACTATGGTTGTACATGTATGTCCATCCTGATAATCTTTTCTCCCTCTTCTTAGTTGAATATACAATCCATTTTGGATTTACAAGTGAGTCTTTTTTTGTACTACAGAGGAAACCAGAAAATGGTCATGCACACAATGGCGAGGTAAAATAACTACTAGCTCCGTTAATTATTGTTCCCTCTGCATCACCATTTGTTTACGTATTTCTTTTTATCCGCTTTAGCCATTTGTTTACGTCTCCTATTTAGGCAGTTTTTGAGTGGTAAAACCAATGTTTTGCCCTTATTTGTTTTCGGAGGTGTATTCGTGTGATTGGTGGACCCTACCATAATTCCCCTGTTGACTACCCATTATAGATACTACCCTGGTTGTGTGTGCTTGCATAAAAAAACTGATCCAATTTACAAATTGGTGGGACAAGGGAATACTTTTTTTTCTATCTCCTTGAAGTTTCTTGTATTACTGAGTTGATGTAATATTATTTGTCTTATACTGGTTATTTATCTCTAGGTTACAACCATTGATGAAGACTCACAAGAGGAAGGACCGCAGGGTTCCCTTTACGAGAAACAGCAGGTCAGCATCAACTTAATGCATAAAATGTTTCTGATATCTTTCTGAATGAATCGCATTCTGTTGGTTCACTTTCTTATCTGTTTAGCTAATCACTGCAAACAATATCTTTTGCAAATTTCAGGAGTTCCAGGACTTGCTCATTAGGTGTATATCACAGAACCTTGGATATTCCAAGGGAAAACCAGTTGCCGCTTCTGTCATATACAAATGTCTTCTTCACTGGAGGTCCTTTGAAGATGAAAAAACTAGTATTTTTGATCGTATTATACAGACGATAAGTGCTGCTATTGAGGTACCGTCCTTGCTTTGTCCGAGTAAACTTCATGCTCTCCTGTTTGGGGTATCCATGAATAAACTTACTATTTGGACACTTCTCTTTTTTAGTATGTTGTGCGTGGTCGTAATTGTTTGAGATCTCAGTATTTCATTATTTCCGTTCTCATCCACCTTTGTGCTCTTAATCCTTGTGCAAAATACACCTATAAATTTATTCTGTGGACAGAGGTAGTAACTTACAATCAGTGTAGGATTTAGACAAGTTTATTCATGTCTGGTTTCTCTTAATTATAGGTCCAGGATAATAACGACATGTTAGCCTACTGGTTATCAAATACATCATCTTTGTTGTTGCTTCTTCAAAAAACACTAAAAGCCTCTGGAACAGCTGGGAAGCCTGGGATTCCTCCACAGCGTCGGCTGACGGCGTCTACTTCACTATTCCAAAGGATGACATCGGTATGAGCTGATAGTTTGTCACTGATGACTTTGATGGATAAACTTTGCAGCGAGTCTTATTTGAGATGGTCTCACATGTAAAACCAACCTAAATACTTATGTATTGCGCATTCAGTTGAATGTTGATGGGTTGGTCTCATATGTAAGACTGTCTCATATAAGTTTTTATGTTTGTTTTAGAGGGTTAGGGTTCATGATGATATTTCCGTTTCAAGTCACTTACACCGTTCTTCTATCTGTGTTTGTAGTTGAGATCATCATCCAAAAACCCGGGTTTATCATTTCTTGCTAGCCAGGTCAACAAGACAGATGATGTTCACCAAGTAGACGCCAAATATCCTGCGTTGCTGTTCAAGCAGCAGCTTAGTGCTTTCCTTGAGAAGATATATGGCATGATTAGAGACAATCTTAAGAAAGAGATATCTCCATTGTTGGGGTTATGTATCCAGGTAAATTTCACGAGTATGCTAAAACTCCTGTATCGATGACTTCACCAGCTAAGTTAGTTTTCATGGGCACATTCAAATCTTTTTTTTATGGTTACTCGTATGTGGTTACACTGCACATTAGGGAACTTAATTATTTTAATAATGTGCAGGCACCTCGAACTTCACAAGCTAGTTCGATACAAGGACGAACTCAGGTTAACTCAGGTGGCCAACAAGCTCTAATAGCTCACTGGCAAAGTATTGTAAAAATTCTCAATAATTACTTGACGATGATGAAAGCAAACAATGTAAGCTAACATCCTTCTATGAGAACTGTCATCTTTCTCTGCGAGTCTTATTCATTCTCTAATGTCTTGAAATATACAGGTGCCATCTTTCTTAGCACAGAAAGTGTTCTTCCAGATATTCTCATTTGTCAATGTTCAATTATTCAACAGGTATTTTACTTCTTCCGAATCTAATGGCCGTTATATATATGTCAGAAAAACACCTAAACCTTTCGTTTTGCTAATATTGTTCTCCAAAATGACACTTTTGACTGAATTCTCCAGTCTCCTTCTACGACGGGAATGCTGCTCCTTTAGCAATGGTGAGTTCGTAAAAGCAGGTTTGGCTGAGTTAGAGCAGTGGTGTTATCACGCGACCGAGGAGGTCAGCTCGAATTGCATCTCTGATATTCTGTTCATTAGCTTTAAATTTAATACTCCCGTTGAGTCCTCTGAAGTCGAAGTTAATTACAAAACTTTGGAACATAAATATGTTTGGAAAATCTAATTGTAAGATAATACTGAAATGTTTTATAACAACAACAATAGCATCAATGTCTTAGTCTCAAAATGATTTAGGGTCCGCCAAAATGAATCATCCTCTAAAACCGTTACAAAAGTTACATTTTTAACCATGCGTGAGTATAAATGGTTAAAGTGTTTTCTTGGATTCCATTACGTATGGTTAAATGGGAATACAAGCTAAATTTTTATGGATTATGTAGTATCACTCGTTAATGGAAATCCTTTTTCTTCAGTATTCGGAATCTGCTTGGGATGAATTGAGGCATATTAGACAAGCGGTTGGATTCCTGGTATGTTTAAGTGTTATTTTTCTACTTGTTAAATGATTTGAGTCACCCGGTAGATACTATACTCAATACCACCATATTCACATCGAATATTATGTTAATGTAATGTAATGTAACTCTCACATTACGTTAATAATATAACATTCCATGTGAATATGGGGGTACTGAAACTAAGTATTACCTGGTGACGGCGTGACGCCATATCATTTTTTAGAGTCAATGGCTTAATAATTGAATGCTGGTGCAACTGACCATCTCGTATTGTCATCGTGATCAGGTCATACATCAAAAGCCCCAGAAAACATTAAATGAGATAACAAGGGACCTCTGTCCAGTATGTTATTCTATACATCTTATATATTTGCTGTCTTCTGAACCTTTTTCATCTTGTTATTGGCTTCTGCGCCATTTTAATCTCTTTTTCGCTCATTTCTAACGGTCTGAAATATCTGCAGTCCCTCAGCATACAACAGTTATATAGAATCAGCAGCATGTATTGGGATGACAAATATGGAACTCAATCTGTATCTTCTGATGTAAGTCTCCATTTTTGTAGTTTCCTGTACTTCCTTACGTTGCATGATATTTTCCAATACGTCTAGGCTAGTAATAACGCCACTTGAAAATCAACCACTCCACTTAATTTATGAAAGTGTAGGATTAAAATTTAAAGTTATCTTAAAAATTTCAAGGAAGGAATAGAGTGGCACAACCGTTTTACGAGTGGTGTTATGTATAGCATACAGTTCAAAGGTTTTTCTTTTTAATACGATCACCCTAACAGTGTAAGCTACGCAGGTTATCTCATTTATGAGAGTTCAGATGGCCGAGGAATCTAACACTGCCGCGAGCAATTCATTCTTACTTGATGACGATTCAAGGTAAACATTTCCTCGCCATCAAATAGTTTACTTTTTCCGTTTAATTCAACCAATCAATAACGACAGTCATTTATGAATCACAAACTTCATTGCAACCATTGCAGCATTCCCTTCTCATTGGACGACATGTCCAGCACAATGCAACAAGAAGTCGCCAGTGATATTGACCCTCCCGTACTGTTGCGAGATCACAAAGGATTTTCATTCTTAATCCGACAACAATAGCTATAGAAGAAGGGAATCTCCCGTCTTGAAGAACTATTGTTACAAACTTCACACGCCATTTCCTCATCGTACATATTGTGAATACATATTCATATCCGTTCTCACAATTCTTTCTCCGTCATCTCCTTTTAGCATGATGGGTATTTTTTGTAACACGGGATGTTCATATACTCTACCGAGTATAAAAGTCACACCCTCTAAAAAAGAAAGGGTGCATATTTAAAATGGTTTTGGGTTCGTTTAGATTGCAGCATTGCAAATTAGGGTAATGTGAGGTCGATTGAATTGATTTTTGATTAGGTTACGACGGTATAGGTCAAGATAGTATGTGATCGGGTGTATGTATTAGTTGAGATAATTTTTGAGGCTATATTGCTTGTTGTATTGAGGAAATATTACCTATATGAATTCAAGATTTTGCAGTAAATGAAATTGTAATAGTTCCATTTGTGTTCTTTTTTTGAAGGTATTGCGTTTCAATGTTTTTCTTGTTCATACTCGCTCTCGCGTGTGGAAAATTAACACCAATCTTCCACACGCAACGAAAATATTGCACAACAAATAAATGAATAATATAAAAAGTAAAATAGATTGCTAGAAAATTAAGACAAGATATAAGGTCAATATATATTATTATTACAAAAGTTATGACAATTAATAACAATGATTTAAATCGGGAACAAGAATGATGATTAAGGATCTGTTTTTTTCGGTTGAAATTTTGAAAATAGCTGAACATAATTGAAATGAGGGTAAAAGTTAATTTGTGAAGAAATCCGCTTAAATTGAACTGAAATAAGCTGATTAAGGCCATAATATGTAGGGTCTAAGTAGGAGAAAACTTAGAACGGCCATAACTCAAAAGTAATCATAACTTTACACCGAAGCGTCTAATTCGGGCAATATTTTTGGAAAATTGCTTATTTTCAACGAGACAAATGTCACGATAAATTATCGAAAAAAAAAAAAACTGAAAAAGTAACCTATTCGGGTAATTCGCACAAATGAGCTTGGATATTTCGTGTTTCACAAATTCTCATTCAAGACGGGCACTATCCGTTACAAGTTGAAGACGGGTATGTTCCTCTCACACATACAAGTGGCAATATCCATAGGGTGCTCCATTGCCGTCACAAGTAAGACCCCTCTCACTTGCTTTATTGTGAGAGGAGCATGACCCGTCTGTCCGTCACAAGCAAGACCCCTTCCACTTGCTTTATCGTGAGGAGCATAACCCGTCTATCCGTCATAAGCAAGACGCATCTGTTCACGTTTTTCACAAACCACTTTATCGGTTAATTTGCCGAAAATGTGTAGTTGCAGAATACCGACAGGTTATATTTGTCTCTTCCCGAACGAGCAAGAAATATGATCTACCAGGATCCACCCTCCATTAATGTATGATCACAAATTCTTGTTTTAGAAGACTGAAACTTTAGACCTATTTAATTATTTTATGGTTAAATATAATTGCAATGGAATAGTTAGTATTATCTAAAGTATATAAAAGCCAAGTCTTTTCTTGGCTTTTGATTGACTGATGAGTTTTAAGAATAATTTATAAATGGGCCCTACCATGTTTTCTATGCTATTAATTATCTTCTCTCCTCAACTCAATTCCTATTCTAATTAATTCTTCGAATGTTTAATCTTAAAAATGATGAGTAGTTAATTAAGAACATCTAAAATCTAAAAATCACATAATTATATCTAAAGAATAACTAGTGACTGAATTAAAAAATTTATCACAAAAAATGTATATTTCAAAAAAAAAATTAACAG
>JAYMSF010000176.1:0-19427 GCA_036897335.1 Silene vulgaris | reverse complement strand
CGCACCAGTGCGGGGGGGGGCGGGGGGATGGGGGGGGGGAAGGGGGGGGGGGGGGGGGGGTGGTGCACGCATCATCTCCCTTGTGTTTGCAACACAAAAAGGCTGTTTTCGAGTGGTCCAAAATGAAAATTGCACCGTGAGCTCCATCCAATGACTGTCACTTCATGATAAAAAGAAGCGCAACCAGTTTAGTGTGCATTTTGCTATATCCCATCATATTCCAAATCAAATAATAATGAATCTTTGACTCTATTAGAGATAGAAGCAAGCGATAGAAACAAGCCTTTTTCTCTAAAAGAAATAGAATGTCACGGGCACTCCTATCCTCAAAAGAAGTTTCTGTTTTGGTTTAAGGTTGCAAGTGAGTCTGGTAAAACGTTTTACAGAATTCATGTTGACAGAAGCTTCAGAGTTCATTCTACATGAGGCGCTCTTCACTTGTTTGCTCCTTTGAGCTCATGGCTAGGTTGGCCTGTAGTTACTTACGATTAAGTATGGATGTCTCTATTTTGCCTAGAGTTCATATACAAATTTCTGTTGTGTATGTTTCTATGTAATGTAATTTCTGTAGAACTTTTGACTTCTAGGAGCAACTCTGTACTCTCTGTGCTCAGTTCTTTCTATTGCCTACTCATTTGAAACTCTGCCAAGATTCTTTTTCACCTGTAGCGTCCCTTATGTGATGTGAGTTGTTATATGTCTCAGCTTCTGGGCCTTGTAGAACTGAAGCTCAAGGAGGTCATTGCAAGGGAACCTACACTACATGTTATGGTGGTTGGCGTTCCCAATGTTGGCAAGTCAGTTTTAATAAATTCCATCCATCAGATCTCAGCAATACGCTTTCCCGGTAACTTAAATAATCAGAAACGACAATCTAGCTTTAAACTAACCAAGCTTCAATCATATAATTATCATATGCATATCTTTTTTAGGGGAGGACAAGACGAAACGGGCTACAGTGGGACCTTTGCCCGGAGTTACACGAGATATTGCAGGCTTCAAGGTTATTTCCTATTTTTCATTGGGTCTCTTGTGTAAAATCTTAGAGGTCGACTGTATGACCAATTAACCATGTCATACTATCTTAATATCTCTCCACTATCTTATCGGTCTACATGCATTGGTTACACATCTTTTACATATGTCTAGCATCCGATCTTGTTATGAGTAGCACTCAGAAACTTGGTTCTGTATACACAGATTGCTCATCGTCCAAGCATTTATGTCCTGGATACACCAGGAGTGCTTGTTCCAAGTATTCCTGACATAGAGACAGGCCTAAAATTAGCTGCAGCAGGTTCTTTTCTGTCCTTAATTGTTTGCTATACTTGTTGATGCGAGTAATGTTTCTATAGTTTTATTGTTAGTTTGAGCTGGATAAGTTACAAGGAGAATATCAGTTTTAACCTTAACATCGGTAATTGGTATATTATGCCTTTGTTTGGGATTTGTATTCACCATGATTTCCTAAACGAACTTTATTTTTCGTAAATAACACGCTAGAAATAATCTAACATGCCTCTTTTCTGTAATGAGCACATATTAAGTTCTAAACTTCTTACGGTACCCAACCTATCTAAATTTATTCTCTACTCTCACTTAGTACTTCAAGGCAAGAGTCACACACTCACACTTCACATGTACCACATTCAGCTATTCCCAAACCTTGAGTAAGTATTAGTTCCACCGGAATTTCACCTTCAAACTTCAGAGGGCTAACCAAAATTTATAATAAAAAATGTTTGTTTCAAGATTTTAGACACTAAATGTTTTGTTTCAAATTTATGTTGAAGTCCAGACTTGGGAATCTTAAGATAAAATTATAAAAGCATCATGAGGTGCCCTGGTTTTCTATATATGAATTTAGTGCCCGCTAAACTTATTAGTTGGAGTAGTAATTTCAGTCAGTTTAAGAAGGAACCATTGTTCACTATATACAGTATACACTAGACATGTTTGGTTTTGAATAATTATTTACTTGATGATTGTGGCGAGCCTTTTACCAATCTATTATTCATTGATGTTTTGGTCTTGTGGCAGGATCTGTGAAAGATTCAGCAGTGGGTGAAGAGCGTATTGCTCAATATTTACTTGCTGTTTTAAACAGCCGTGGGACTCCACTTCACTGGAATCATTTGAGAAGGATGGAAGAGGTCAAGAATGAGTCTGAGGGAAAGAGCGAATGCAATATTAAAGATCTTCTGCCAAATAGAAAGAAGGCACTAGATAATTCTGATATTATTTACATTCAGGTATTAATTTCAAGTCTTATAGTGCACTGTCCTACCAAAAATGTACAATGTTTTTTGATGATTTTTAGACTTCATGCCCGCAAATATTCACCATTTGAGAACATTCTTCTAAGAAATTATGTATGAGAATTGTTAAATACCTATGTAAGAGTTATAAAACTATATTATTGTGAAGCTTATGAGTCTGATAAATTCACATGCATATGGAAGTCTCACCTTGTTTTGCCGGTTGTATAAATTGCCCCATCACATTTAACTTCTTTGCAGAGATGTAGTTTTTTTCTCTTTTCCATTCTAGCTTTTGCCTTCAAACAGGTACCCGTGTGAAAGGGCCATAGATCGAGAGTAGAGACAGTTTATATTTGATGAAAATAAATCGACGAGTAAATAGATGCCAGATTCAAAAACTTCCTGTCTTCTGTACACTTCCATTAGGTCTGTAGGAACAAAGAACCTATGTTACTCTAACTTGGCCTACTTGGGTATGAGTGTCGGACAGAAGTACATATCCAAGCATCGGACTCGGCATGACCAAAAATTTTTAGACAGGGGACCCTTTCTTAAAATGAGGATATGTATGTAGGGACACTTCTTCAAAGCAGAAATACACTTCTTAACTTGAAATATTTAAATTTTTGGAAGTATTATGGGAATATTTTTTACAGGTAAGACTTAAAATAATTAAATATAGTACTAAGTGCTTTAAAAACTCTCTTTCTCTACTTATGTGGTGCGAGCTTCACTAGTTTAGCAGGGAATTTAATTCGTACCCATATCCATGTATGTCATGTACTCATGTCTATACGGATACGGTCCTAAAACTGAAGAGTTGAAGTAACATAGCAGATAGCTATAGCAGGGTTGACTTATTTGCTACGAGTATGCTAAACAAATACATGATACAGTAACATTTAACAGAGTGCCTGATACGTAACTATTTTAATCAAACACCATCTTATTGATCTGTGTGGGTAATATAAAGCCTATACATCATCATTTGCCTTGTTTTTGCAATTGTTACCATTAGGCACCTAATCTGCATCCTGTCAACAGGACATTGTGATGGAAGTGCAACAGGCACTATATGCTTCTTTCTCAAGTTTTGATGGCAATTTGGAAGCTGAAGAAGACATGGAGAGCCTCATAGAGGAGCAGTTTGAAGCCCTACAGAAGGCATTAAAAATACCACAAACTGCATCAGAAGGGCGTACAATGACGGCGAAAAGATTTTTAACATTGTTTAGGACGGGTAAACTTGGCCCATTCATCCTTGATGATGTCCCTGACTTGTTATAACCTGTATCTTGATACCTGCTTTAAGCTCTGTTTTAATTAGAAACAAGGATTTGTATTATTTGTCACATCTATAGCAGATTATGAAATGGACTATTTCCCGGGAACCATAAGGTTTCAGCTTCAAGTGTGTACTAGTTGACACCCTATGGCTATGAAGGTAAGCTGTCGTTGAAATTGTCACTATATGTTCAAGGAAGTCTTACAATTTTCCAATTCATGAGTTTAAGCTCTTTAATCCTCATAATTCATATAGAGAGAAGCAAAATGACCAAGATACAGTGATATAATCAGTGGTATAATCAGTGATAGGCTACCCAAATATTGGCAACGGCTTTTGTGGCTGGCGGTCAATTTTATTCTTGTGGTATTTATAATGCAAGAAGATAGAGAGTGATGGTACATGAGGTTCTATGGTTGTTGTCTGTTAAAAATGTGACTGTTGGGATTAGAGCTTTCAGTAGGGTTGAGTTATAAGGTCTCTCCGTTCAAGACTTCCTGATGTTCCCGTGGTAGGAATTTAATATGACAATGATGGAAGCACGAAGCCTGTTTTTTGCTTGAGTTGGGATATCCACATGATTGTATACTTGATGTTGTCATTGAAAATGCAACTTGGATCTTAATTGAAGGTTTTTGGCCTTGGAAGAATATCTTGAAAGCATCAATAGGCGCAGAATTCTCATGTTAAAGGTACATTCTTGGCCTATTCTTTTTTTTTGTTTTTGGTATTGAAACCTATGCCTTAGTCCTAGATTTTTTTTCTGGTAGAAAAATAGGCTACCAGTTGTGTAGCTCTTTTCTAGATCTTTTCTAATTGATTAATTGTGATTCATGTTTAATGTAAGTCTTTGTTCAGTTGTTTACTTAACATCAGGCGCACTGCTGTTCATATGACGGTCTTAAACGAATGAAAATGTTTGAACTGGAATCAATCTATTTCATAAAATGGAAATTAATTCTTAAGACATTCTATGTATAAATTATAAACGAGACTTAGATAATTTACTTGGATCTTGGAGTTAGAGTATTTAAGTCACAAAGGCTTGGTGAATTAAAAATCAATAAGATCCCGAGTTATGATTTTAATTGCGTATGGACATTAAAAGCAAAACGTGTGTTGATTCTATATCTACTCCGAAGTCATGTTGGAGAGTCCATTCAGTAATTTCCCTATTGTTCTTAAGTATTACTTAACTGATTTCCTTTGTGAGCTTATCAAAATTCATTGACTGGTAAATGGTCATTGGTTTATCGGACACATCTTCAGGATTTACCTGTCTTAAAAGTTGCTTAGACTTTATCTCGTTGACCGTGTTTATTAAAATAGCTTGTTGAAGATCTGTTTCGAGGATTGTGGGAGGCGGAAGGAAAGATGTAGGGAGAAATAGAGACGTCCCAAAGAAAACTTGGGATAATGTGTGGATAATTAACCAGAAATAGTAAAATAGTCATTAATAAACTATTTCAGAACCGGGGAAACCATAGAAAACTTTGTTTTATTTAGTACATAGAACACATTATGTGTATATAACCATGGCCTTGCCTACATAAGCAGGGACTTTAGATAATCTTGCCCGCAATTTTTCTTAGGCCATTATGAAGGGAAGAACATTGATCAGGAACTCATCATAGCAGAAAGTTGCGGAGTTACACCCACCGGCTTTTGCCTTGAATGTCTCACTTAGTCCCTGCAATACAAAGATTTAAGATGGGGTTTTAAGAATGCATGATTGTGAAACAGTTGGCTTATGAATGAAGGAGCAAATGAATAATGTATTTACCTGAACAGTGAGGCAGCACCTGGACCAAGAAAGGGGAAGAAGGAAAACAAAGAAGGGTTGTTAGTTATGTTTTAAAAAGGAATAGATGTAGTATCAATGAAGCTGAATATAAAAGAAAGATGAATGTATGAAGGACGTACTCAATAAAGTTATCATATTGAAGCGAACAGCTTGCTCCAGCTTTGCCAAACTTAGAAACCAGCATATTGACGATACAAGGAGAGACAGAGTAGCCCAAGCAGTTGAGAGCAGTGCCTAGCTCTGCTGAATCAATTTTTCCGTTCCTGTTCGTGTCAAACCTTTGAAAGGTTGCCTGCAATTTAACATCGCCACTAATCAAATCAAACCTGGATAAGGAGGCAATATCAGTGTTAGTCGGAATGTTATGCATAGTGAACTAGTGGTTTATTTACCTTCCAGCTCTGGAGGTTGTTGAGCAGAGGGACAAATTCCTTGGGACCTGTCAACAGTTTTTGATAAAGAATTCAGTGTCAAAAGCTTCAAAGGAGTGGGATAATCTTACATATGGATTTAAGAGATGGTTTTCTGATTGAGACAATCTTACATGTAAGATCCAACTCATCCACCGTAAAAATTAATCGAGTATTACATAAGGGTTTCGGTCAGTCTCGTGAGACAGTCTCACTTAAGACTAGGTGTTTATTTTGGAACGAATGTCCGTTATTTTTACTCAGTCCATACTATGACTTTGTTAAATTAGTCCTACAAATTGTAGAAAATTGTAGAAAATTTATTTAGCCTTTTTAGAGAGAATGCCAGGGAAGATGTTGAAGGGCTAGAAAGGTAAAAGTACCTAACATCCTCTTGTTGCTGTGAGTGAACTGGTACATGAGGAGGTGGACAGTCCTCTTGCTAAAGGTGTGATTGCAGGAGGAAAGCACAGACTGGAGCTCTTTGTCGTCAATGATGCCATTGCCATTCCTGTCAAACTTGTTGAAGCACTCCACCACCATTGGGTCAGTTCCCGGAGGGAAAGAGGATGGCTTGACATCGCAAAAGGCATCTTGACCGAAGACGGTCATAGTCGTCGTTTTTGAGCTGGAGGAATACTTGTAGGAGCCAGACTGCTGCAGCTGTGGCTGCTGCGCCTGGTAAGATGCGCTGGAGGAGTAACCATAGGAGCCGCCTTGCTGTACCTGTGGCTGCTGCACCTGACTCGACGAGCTGGAAGAGTAACTGTAGGATCCTCCTTGCTGCAACTGTGGCTGCTGCCCCTGGTAAGTCCCACAGCGGGACTGGGTTTCACAGGAGCGTTGTGGGTAGCCTTGCATTTTCGAAGGAGGGTGATTATTGAAATGAGATTAGTTTATAGATTGTTGATGAATTAGTGAAGACATTTAGAGGTATTTATAGCTTGAGAAAGTAGGCATCTTCGATTCTTCCGAAGCTAGTGGTACAATTTGTAGCCAAAAGCTCTCATTTTAGAACCTTAATACAGAATGCAGATTAGTAAGGAGTATTCTTTTTTTAAATGCATCTGTCTTTCCTGTAGTTTTTAATAGTGCATTGGTTTTAAATTTTCACCTCTTGTTTTAAAAGTTTATTTAGAAATCTTTCACGCGATAGAAATTACTGTCTTTACTTGATGTGGGTTAATTGTGTTTGTGCTATATACCCCATGTGAAGTGATATTTTTGACCCGTCTTAAGCAAGACTAGCTGTTTCCAAAGAGGCCGAAACTAAAGACACCTCTACGAGGGATGCTCTTGTTCTATGGCACACCCCTTGCAAGTTGCAATGAAAGTGTATGCAATGTAATAACCAAGTATTCTTTTGCATTGTATAATACTCCCTCCGTCCCGGTCATTTGTTTACCTATTCCTTTTTGGGGTGTTTTCGTCAATTGCTTACATTTCTACTCTGGGAATGCTTTTGATATGCAATTTAATCCTCCATATCCAATTTGGTCCACTTGTCATCAAATAATTGGTCATTTCCTCTTTCCTTAGTCTTTGTGTCAAAGCCAAAGGTAAACAAATGACCGGGACGGAGGGAGTATAAATTGCAAATGGAGAAAATTGAGAATTTGATCCCAGAATCCAGCAATAGAGAAAGTGAGGATGAGAATATATGCACCAATTATAGAAAGATAATAGCACGAAAAAAAGAAGGAAGAATAAGGATGGGCAAAGATGCAATCCAGCAGCTGGTTTTTTCACAATTGTAATAGAACAGAGATGGTGGTTTCTATCTCGAAGGGTGTCGAAGACTCGTTACTCTTTGATTCCGGATTATGATGGAATAAAGTAAAATTGATTACGTGAGTGTCTTAACTTCTTCCTATTTTGAAGTAGCAGTCTTTCAATGCAATTATCTATGCAATTTTCATCTTGGGTTAATCGAAAACAACCTCTTTGTGTTGCTAACGCAATGCCGCAAGGGTAAGCGCTTGCATACATCCAACCTTCCCTTACCCGGCAATTTTGCGGTAGCCACCTAGGCATTGAGGTAACTGAATAAAGATCACCTCATAGTACATGTAGAACCAGCCCTACCCAAATGACCCAACTCGAAAAGACTGACCTAGGACTCCACCTTGACCCGAGCTTTGTTGGACCCGTAACTGACCCGGTTGAAGATAGTATGCTCTGAAACCACCTGATCCGGAAAATGACCCAGTCTAAATTATGCGATATAGCTAATTTGAAGTCACATTTAATTAATATTAAAACTGAGATTCGGTACCATCAAGCGGCGAGAAACTAAATAGAAAAAAAGGCTACAAGTTGAAATGATTCTATGTAGTGCACTTCACTCTAGATTGAATAGCATCTTACGAGCCCAAATCAAAAAGGGAAAATCCTATCACACTGTTTGCAGTAATAGGAAACTATTCCACGAATTTGGTTTGATTGTAGATTCTCCAGAGCAATTACAAGAAATTGCAATTTGCACTCAAAAAATTGAGGGGAAACAATGGCTAATATTGGCATACAGACATGGTAGAAAATGCAATTTTGTTCATATGACGGAGAATGTCTCGAACAGATGGAAATCCTTTGAATTGCCATCAATTTGTTTATATTAGTTGCACTTCGTAAGGGTGAGTAAGATAAAAGCCGATATCCTTTATTCGGGCACTGCGGTGGAAAATCTAGTGTAGTTTTGGACATTGGCATGACACTCCGACGCTTTGTTAGACGAAAAGCTTGTCAATTTTTCATAAAATAACCAAGTCTGATACTTGATATACACCCCTGTCCGACCCTTTAAAACCCGAATAGGAGTGACATAAGGTGTTCAATATAAGGGGTGATTAAGTGACATCCCACTGTCTGTTAGAATTGGTTCTTGTTAGTGAGGCTCATCGTCATTAAGTACGCACCCGGTTTGATTCCTTCTCGGTCACAGTACTATTTGTGGGAGCCAGAATTGCAATTGGTTGATGTTAAACGTTGATGAGGTCCTTGTGTTATACTGTAATCCAGGCCACACCGCGTTTTTTAGGCTATGGACACTTTCATATTATGATGCACAAATGACACGAGGTTGAAAGAACCGGTCCATGGTGAGATCAAGGTGAATATACAAAGTTATCTATGCCTATGACCTCCCCCCAATCTCGTAAAGGTAACCATGATTAGTACTCGCCTAGAAATCCTACTCTTACCGATATTTACTGTATGGATTCGTAATGCACGTCACTAGATCTTAGCCAAGCGGAACATAATAAAGTCCAAAGTTCTGATTTAAATTCTGGGTGTATGGGGACATTAAAACCCGAAATGTATGTTGATTTTATCCTCTACTCACAACTCGTCACAAGTCATGTTGGAGACTCCGGCAGTAATTTCCCTAGAGTTAATCTAGTATTTATGTGATTCCCGGTTTAACTTCATGAATTTTCATTTAACTTTGTTGATTGCTTGATTGGCCTTGGATACATTGTTAGGATTTACATGTATCTTCAACTTGCTTAGTCTTTTATCTCATTGACTACCGTTATAAAATGAGCTTGTTGAACACCTGTTTCGAGGGGAAAGGAGATACGCAGAAGTAGGATGATCCGATAAAACTGGGGACAGTGCCTTGATAATTAACCAGAAACAGAAATACTCATTAATAAACGACCGGGGAAGCCATAGAAAGCTTTATTTTATTTAGTACATAGTACACATCATGTGTATATAACCATAGCCTTGCCTAGATAAGCAGGGGCTTTAGATAATCTTGCTCGCAATGTCGCTTAGGCGATTATGAAGGGGAGAACATTGACCAGGAACTCATCATAGCAGAAAGTTGCCGAGTTACACCCACCGGCTTTTGCTTTGAATGTCTCACTCAGTCCCTGCAATACAGATATTTAAGATGGGATTTTAACAATGCATGTTATGAATCAGTTAGTTTAGAATAATGGAGAAATGATGCATTTATTTACCTTAACGGTGAGGCAGCACCTGGATCAAGAAAATACGAGGTGTTAGTTATGTTTATAAAAGGAATCGATATAGTATCAGTAAAGCTGAATATGAAAGAAAGGTGAAGGGTATGGAGGACGTACTCGATGAAGTGATCATACTGAAGTGAACACCTAGCTCCTGCATTTCCAAACTTAGAAACCAGCATATTGACGATACAAGGGGAGACGGAGTATCCCAGACAGTTGAGAGCTGTGCCTAGCTCTAATGAATCAATTCTTCCATTCCTGTCCCTGTCAAACTTTTGAAATACTGCCTGCAATTTGATTTAAACCACTTTAATCAAATCAAACCTGGATAAGGAGGCAATATCAATGTTAGTCGGAATTTTATGCACAGAGAACTACTGATTTACCTGCCAGCTCTTGAGGTTGTTGAGCAGTGGGACAAATTCCTTAGGACCTGTCAACAGTTTTAAATTCAGAATTCAGAGTCCAGAAGCATAAAGAACTTGAGGGACGGTCTTCTGATCTAGACGGTCTTGCATGCGAGACTAACCCACCTATATTGAGTAATTCACAAGGGTTTGGGTTGGTCTCAAGAGACCGTCTCATCCAAGCTCATTGTTTATTTGGAATGGGTGTCCAATATTTCTATTCAGTCGAAACTATGATTTTCTCAAATTAATCCTACAAAATGTAGAAAAACATGAGGGAAAATGTCGGCGAAGATGTTGAAGAATTATAAAGGTAAAGTTACCTAACACCCTCTTGTTGCTGTGAGTGAACTGGTACATGAGGAGGTGGACAGTCCTCTGGCTAAAGGTGTGGTTGCAGGACGAGAGCACAGACTGGAGCTCTTTGTCGTCGACAAGGCCATTGCCATTCCTGTCAATCCTGTTGAAGCACTCCACCATCTTTGGGTCAGTTCCCGGAGGAAAAGAGGATGGCATGACATCACAAAACGCATCTTGGCCAAAGACGGTCATTGTTGATGAGCTGGAGGAGTACTTATTGTAGGAGCCGGATTGCTGCACCAGTGGCTGCTGCACCTGGTATGATGAGCCAGAGGAGTAACCATAGGAGCCGCCCTGCTGTACCTGTGGCTGCTGCCCCTGGTACGATGAGCCGGAGGAGTAACCATAGGATCCTCCTTGCTGCATCTGTGGCTGCTGGCCCTGGTACGTCCCACAGGCGGACTGCATCTGTGGCTGCTGCCCCTGGTATGTTCCACAGTCGGACTGGGTTTCGCAGGGGTAGGCTTGCATTTTCGGAGGGGTATTATTCAAATGAGATTAGTTCTTAGATTGTTGATGAATTACTGAAGACATTGAGAGGGTATTTATAGCTGGAGAAAGTAGGCATCTTTGATTCTTCAGAAGCCAGTTGTACATTCGTAGCCAAAAGTTGTCGCATTTTCGAACCATAATCCTGAGTGCGGATAATATACTTTTTGAAATGCAACTTTAGTTTCCTGTAGTTTTGTAATAGTTGCACCGGTCGGTCGTCCTAAATTTTCAGCTTTTGTTTTAAGCTTATGTAGAAAATCTTAAAGTGATGGTAATTACTCACTTTGTGTTTGCCATTGGAACGCGGTAGTAGCGTTACTGGCATATGTACGCTCTCAGTACCTGTACCAGCCAATCAATTCTATAACAGTACCCGTCCTACCACTCATGGTGGGTTGACGGGTACAACCGTACAAGTACAACTGTACAAGTTCTGAAAACCCCTCCCAGTCCAAGCGAACCCTTTATTAGATCACTCTCTGAACATATACAAACTAAGGATCTAGGTCACTGAATTGTTTCCCGTCGTCGTCGAGTAACCCAAAGGCTTTCTGCAATGTAATTATCCGTTCTACTTTGAAAACATACTTTTTATTGCTACTATAATGCGTAATCCATTTCTCAATTAGACGACTGTTTCTTTGTCAGTGTCGGATGAAAACTAGAAAATACCGTTCATTTCTAATGTCTGATTATTAAAACGTTGAGACGTCTCTGAAGTTGCTCTTTGTTCTATGACACGCCCATCGCGGTGAAGTATTCTTTCACATTGTATAATATAAATATGAGAATTTGATCCCAGAATCCGTAAAGAAAGTGGGGATCGGAATATATGCATCAATTGCGATTGCCAAAAGATAATAGCACAAAAGAAAGAAAGAATAAGGATGGACAAAAATGCAATCCAGCAGCTGAGTCCATAATATGCGCCAGCATTGGGTGCTTCTCATATATATTTCAATTTTTAACCCGACATATGCGGGTTCTAATTATTCGTGTGAGATGCTGATATTGACTGAAACTCAGTGCCACCACCCAGCGACCCAGCGATGCCTTAAAATAAAAAACAAAAGAAAGATACGAGCAGCAAATCATTCATCGGTCTATATTACTTTGGTTTGAATAGCATCTTACAGGCCCAAAGCGAAAGGGGAAAATCCGACATTGCAGAAGGCAAAGTTGCAATTTGCAGTTTAAAAAAATATTCCATTGATTAGCAATTACAAAAAATTGCAATCTGCACTCAAAAATTGAGGGGGCCGGGCAACAATGGCTACTATGTGACATGGTGACCCCAGAAATCGGTAAACATGAAAGAAATAGAACTCCATGACGGCATGTGCCAGACATCACTTGTTTGCCTCTATGAATTCTCTATACTCTCTCTTCATCTTTACTCCTGGAATAGACCTGGATGATCGATCACAAGAGAATTGTTACAGCAGCAAAGGCAACTTGTTAGTTACATTTACACACATTGCGCGTTTTAATTTCATCGCCCAATTATGTGATGCATTATGCTCCATAATTAATTGATCTTAGCATTTAGGGCATGAGAGCCTAAGGAATTAAAGTTCAAGATTCGTCCGGGAAGGGATCATGACCTATGTTTTTAAAAAGGGAAGTATGCAAATAAACAGCAAGACAGGGCATGAGAGCCTAAAGAGCTACTTCAAAAGTTAGGATTTACCAACCTAATCATCTCCTTGTTTTTGAAGAACTGAACACAAGGTGTCCCCATGATACCAGCTGCCTCCGCAATCTCTTGATCTTCTTCAATATCTATTTCAACTAAATGAACGCTCTGATCGTATTCATCAATGACCTGCCAATTTACCAAAGAAAGGGAAACAATTTTGTAAAGATAGAAGAGATGTGGTACTAAAAGGACATCAAATACTTGCAGAAAATATAAGAAGCATGGAAAGCTCTATAGGATCTACACAGCTACACTAACCATATAAATAGAACTTAGAAGTTTAA
The DNA here is from genome assembly GCA_036897335.1 of Silene vulgaris. Classification (NCBI taxonomy): domain Eukaryota; kingdom Viridiplantae; phylum Streptophyta; class Magnoliopsida; order Caryophyllales; family Caryophyllaceae; genus Silene; species Silene vulgaris. The sequence goes on along the minus strand of JAYMSF010000176.1, from coordinate 6,448 downwards.
AAAACTTGATCAGTATGTTTGATACTACAAAGTAAATAAGTAATGCAGCGTAACCAGATCGACCAGCATGAAAGATTAGAAAGTACAAAAATGAACGGCACCTCCTTCCCCGGTCTAACACACAAGCCTGCATTAGCACTCTCTGTAGCTGCGCTAGCATCACTCAAGACAATCTTTCTTTTTCAGGCCTTTTTAAGGTAGATGACCAAGTGACCAACCACAATGGGAACATATTTCTAGTCATGTATCTCAATGGGAACATAAGAGAACTGAATGTAAAAAAAATGATACGTCGTCTCTCAAGTGAATGAAGTATACAAAACCATACACAACCTGAAAGTTAATAACTGTGCCACTGATCTGATTAAGGTTGAAATATAAAACATTGTCACGTGCCTTCTAAGTAGTTCTAGACAAAACATAATTAAAATATTCTGAGTGCATAAAAGGTTCCAAAATCATCTTGTTCAATAAAACAGTAGAGCTGAATGCACAAGTCAGAAGCATCAACAGGATAAACAAGAATTAAGAATAACCTGAAGCAAACGTATTTCCATTTAAGTTGTGTTCAAAACACATGTCAAGCATACCTTGTTCAGTATCGGCTTAAGTGTCCTACATGGACCACAAGTCGGAGAAGTATACAGAACCAATATAAGCCTCGGGCTCTCATGGTATAGCTTCCTCAAAGCATACTGCCAAAGAGTGGAATCAAATTAACTGACCGAACTAGATTCCATACAAGATCACCACAAACAAGAATCAGGGGAAAAAAAGTACCTGGCCCTTATGCTTGGTTAGAGTAATATCAAAACCTGCTTGTACATCCCGTTCCGTAAGTTCCTTTTTAACTTCCTCTCTTTGTGGCTGTTAAGATATATAATAACAATTATGAATTCACGTATACTGACCTTACTATCATGCATTGGGAATTGGCTTACATATTTCTCAGCACCAACAGCATTAATGAATTGTTTGAATATTAGTAACTCATTCTAATTTCTAACACAGGTGGTCACTGAGTACATACCTGGTGAAACTCAACAAGAAGATTCTCGCTTGTAAGGTATCTTTCAACTGACAAAGCTGCAACACATCCAGATCCTGCTGCAGAAACTGCTTGCCTCCATTCATGATCCTACTCATTCAAGTCTTACGTAAGAACTATAACATCAAACCTATCTAAAAATTAAAAATATGAGCCTTAATTAGAAACCTATTACCTTTTTTTAAGGAAAATGGCCATATAAATTCTTATTAGTCAAATATATACACATAGGACATAGCTTATATTCGAGCAGGTGCAAGCCAACACTATGTTGGTCAAGAAACCGATTGTTTATTGTTATAGTATATGAGAAGGCAGTAGCTCCTAGACAGTACACAGAAAACTAATGTTTTGACTTCTAAGTTTTTACCGTATGTTTTCAGGGAATTGTTCATCCTTTTTACCATGTACGCAATAGGCAAATTGTTCATCCTTGTTTCAATAGTTTATTCAGAAGACCCATTAAATGAGCTTTGCAGCTAAATTTCAGGTGAATTTTACATCCAAGTCTTGTTTTCAAGGAACTAACAGAATCTTTTTCGAGAAAAAAAAAATGTCTCCTCCAGGCCTAACCAAAGCGAGAGGAGTATTATAAATTTGAAGCTGATAAAACAAATTATATTGAAATAAGGGTACTGAAAAAAGCACCACATACATACAAACGACATTTTTCCTTAACCTCATTTACTATTTTACCATGACGCTACCAGATAGATGAGAATCTGGCCCAAGCAAGTATAGTTTCCACAATTAAGGTGATAAAGTTGTAAAGTAAAATAAACAAAATGAAACACTGTTTAAACTTTAATGTAAAGAATGTTACCTGCACATCGCCAGCAGCAAATACACCTCTTACTGACGTTTCTGCAGTTCCATCTTTCACCAAAATATAGCCAGAATCATCAAGTTCAATTTGGCCTTGAAGCAATTGACTGTTTGGAGAATGACCAATGCCATAAAATAAGCCCCGAGCCTCGATCACAGATTCCTCGCCGGTATCAGTTTTACGCGTCAGTACACCAGACATTTGGCCTTTTGTATTGCCCACAACATCCACTGTTTCTGTTTTGAAGTGCACAGTGATGTTGGGATTGTTGAAAACTCTGAAACATTCGCCATAAGCATCCTGTTAAACAAACATTCAGATAGTTGAAAACTCAATATGACTTTCTAGACAACTAAGCTAAAATACCAAATACAAAAGATCATTCCCGATAAGAACATCGAACAGGTAAATTAATGAAAGATAACACCATATAACCAAAATGTGTCAAATGAAAGTCATCAACAAATACTAGGTCCCATACTCCCATGGCAATCATCCAATACAGCTTATATTACTATGTTTTGTAAACTGTTGAGCATTTATACGTCCTTCAAAACAAAAGCAATATCTCTGTAGTTTCATGGTTCACACTCCAATTAAAACATTTGGACAAAAAATGGAAGATGGCATCAGTCTTATGACAAGTTTAGCTCGTTTGATGTTGAAAGGCTCTTATTGTGAAGATGAGAATTAATGGTTCAAAGGAACAATCAACACGATGAAAGCATCAAACACTAGAATTAGATAAGGGATACTCAAGGGAAGGAGTCTGAAAGTCCATTTTCTCTTGCTTAAAAATAAGCTTAGAGAAGGAAAACCAACCTCACGGGAAAGATTTAGAGGGAAAAAGGGTGATCAAGCAGGCAATCTTTTGGACCCCACTTCTCTCAGTTTGTATCAATACAAGTTGTACGAGCTTCTAATCCTAATAAAATAGAGTCAATAATAGTGCTGCAATATTAATAATGAACGGCTAAACTACAGCTATTATGAAGTTTTGTTCCAGACCTTGTAGGAGTATGAAATGTTCTTGTCACTTCCTGGAATAGGATTTGATCAACTTGTCTTTTTGGCTATAAAAATAGTTGTGTATGGTCCTGCAGGGAGTTATACTAATTTCTTTGTTTTTTAAGGAGTAGGATTTGCCTTGCCTCTCACACACCTCATCTCTTGACAGTTGACACGTCCCTTGTTGCATGCTCGTGTTGCCTCACACCAACTAAAGAAGCGCGTACAACTTGTTTTGAAAGAAACTGAGAGAATGGAAGGAAAAGTGAGAAATGGGTCCAATCCATTTCCCAGTCCGTTTGCCTTCAAATCTTTCCAGCGGAGTTGGTTTGCCTTTCCTTCTCTAAGCTTAGACTCCTTTCCCTACCTTAAATACTCCTTATCTTACACTAATGTTGGTTCACCGAAGCGAGTATTCTAAATGACACAACCTGGACACCTATTACATGTTACAAATTTACACCCAAAGTCCAATGGTCAAGGCGTCAAGCGTCTCTAATGAGCTAAGTCAGTGATTTAAAAAGAAAGTACGTCAAAAGGCTTAGCCCAAGTACTATAAACGTTGGACTATTCGAGTAATAATAAGCAATCATAAAAAGATATGAGCTTTAATGAGTACAGTAGCACTGACCTATCTTGCATTGCTTTAGATGCTCTTAATTCATCTCGTCGAACAAGTAAATGAACATGCCGAGCATATTTTGTCAGATATATTGCTTCCTCAGTAGCTGTATCACCTCCTCCGACAACAGCTAAAACTTGACCCTTGAACAAAGGTGATGCACCGTCACATATTGCACATGCACTAATTCCTCTGCTCCAGTATTCATCCTCCTTGGGTAATCGAAGCCTCCTGGCAGTCGCTCCTGTTGCAACAATCACAGCATGACACTTTATCTGCACAACAAAAGATGACAAATAACATATTGTCAAGGACTGGAGAAGATAAGAGAGGAGCAGGGAGAGGAACAAATGTCTGGTGTTTAAAACACTAACGAAACGCACTATACACCTTCAAATTTGGCGAAGTATAAAGTTAACGGAAAACAACTCACCTCGCGTTCAGTGCTTCGCACAGTAAAAGGTCTACTTTTGACATCAACGAATTCCACATCTTCTTGATATAACTCTGCTCCCCATCTTTCAGCTTGTCGCCGCATTCTACATAAAATAAAAACAACAGTGATCCCTGTAAAAGAGACTCGTCCAATATAGGCAGCTATAAGCTCATGATCATATACTAATTGCAGTGAATTTGCAAACCTGTCCATTAAATCAGGACCAGTAATTCCATCAGGAAACCCAGGAAAGTTCTCCACTTCTGTGGTAGTCATTAACTGTCCACCAGGTACACCACCCACTTGGAAGCCCTCAAACACCACTGGTTTCAAGTTAGCACGTGCTGCATAAATTGCAGCTGTGTACCCGGCAGGACCTGACCCAATTATAACCAAATTTTCCACTGGTACACCTAAGAGTTAAGAAGTCGCTAGGTATTAAAAAATAATGCTAAGTTTGATACTTCACCATTTCATAACCGAATTCATTTTTAAAAAAAGCTTGCCATACAAAGTCCAAACAATATAGCACAAGCAAAAGGGCTATGATAACTTAAAATAATAAAGCTGAATTCACTGGAGCGGAAACGAATTGTTGACTGTTTCTTTATCTTCAACTTCATCCCGAGATTTAAACAGTCTATTCAGCACCAAGAATCAACATCTCAGAGACTTAGAGCTACGAGAACTAAAATTTCTCTCTCTAGAAACAAACGTAACAACTTATCCAACACAAATCACACATGTATCCCTCAACTACCATGATGCTACTACAGAAGAAGCAAAAAAAAAAATATTTATAGAACGCTTGTTTTAGAGTCTTGCTTCCTATTCCCGTAGCTTTACTGAACCACGCTTATTTGAAGTTTGAACCAAATGTAGCTAAATTGATCATGTGATCATTTTCGTTATTTACATTTCTTGTAATCTAGGAATCTTTGAGGATTATAGTGAAATCAAGTTAAGAACTGAATTAAACATGATACAAGTGAACAAGGCATTATATTCCAACACCGTCAGCATAGAACTACTACTCCCAGAAAATCGGATAATATGCGCAATGACAGCACAAACATTAAGCGCAAGCAAGGAATTATGTTGATCTCTTTCAAGCGCTGCAGGCCGAGGCAATAGGACAACAACACATTACACACTTATCCTTTCATCCGTTCATCGTCTCAAACCAAACCAGCTATTTATGAGACTAACGAGACATACAGTGACTATCATATATTTCACAGAATGACGGAATTCAGCAGTGAAATACGAGAGTACATTGGAAGAAAAATACTCAGAGGTCCTAATCAATTGTTTTCCTTGTTACTCTTTCCATCTCGCTCATTTGTTTACTTTTATATTCATTGTGATGAGTATTTTAATCAAACGTAAACAAATGATTGAGACGGAGGGACTATTTTCTTTTTCTTTTTTCTTGCCGAATTGTAAATAAATGTAAACAAATGAGTGAGAATAGAAAAGAATAAAAAGGCTCACTTTGGGAGGGTTTGGAGAGTTCGGCGGAAGCAGCGGAGGCGGAAGCGGAAACGGAGGCGCGGATAGGCGGAGAGACGAAAATGGAAGAAGACGGAAGGGAATTGAGACGAGGAGGAGCACGGCGAGTGAAGCAGGAAGAGTTGACAAAATGAAGACTAGTTGTTGTAGCGGTGGTTGTGGTGGTGGTGGAAGAAGGGGAGAAGGCGGCGAGTCCGACGCCGTGGATAATACGGGTGGCCATTATTATTATTATTAGCAGCTGCGGACCATACAATTTTGACTGCTACTGCTGATGTATGAGAGAATGAGAGAATGGTTGTTGGTGGAAAATGGAATACGATATGGAGATTGGGTGGGGAGGAAGTGAGATAATCCTTTGATGACTTTTTGGCCACAATCATTATCTTATTTTTCATTTTTCATTGTTTTATCCGCTTTACCATTCCAAATTCCAATTAATGGAGTATTCATTTTGTTCGTTCGTTGGTTCATTACAAACCCGAATTTACTGACCCGGTTGTACACTCGGTTTATGTCATCTTCGTGGGCTGGACTACTGTATAGTATGGCCCAACGTATTACGGAATATTTAGGTCATGTTATTTTGGACTTAATTTCAGGTCTTATAAGTTCAGCTTAGTTTAGTTCAGTAAAGTTCTATTAAGTTCAGTACAGATTAGATTAGTTTATTTCAACATTAATATTATTATTCTTGATGAGTCACAATTATTTACATATTTATGTCTCCCCTTTAATATTTTTGATATAGTTTTCGTACTAGATTAAGCTATTTACATCTCATTTATGCTAGAATGAGATACTTCCGCATTTCGTGTTTTAATGCAGATATGGATAATTTGTGGACCAAAAGAATATGATGAGCACTGCGGAGTTGGCATGAAGGAACACACGAAGCATGACACAAAAATCTAGGAGAATAAAGGAAGAGAATTGAAGAAGACGAGAAGAGAGTACCTGTAACAAGAAGAAACTCGACCGAGTTTACAGTTACGC
>JAYMSF010000175.1:0-19448 GCA_036897335.1 Silene vulgaris | reverse complement strand
TAAAGTATCCTTATTGTTTATTTGATTGTCACTTCCTCGGGTAACCGAGATGGTGACACCCTTACCCAACGGGGAAGATCCTTGCTAAGGCTCCTTGTTGGTTGGGGGTGTTAGAGCTTCTCACTCCAAGAGGGATGTGCACATTAATGACTTGAGTTTTAGAGGGACTCGTGTGGTGAGGCACGACGTCTGGCAGGGGACCCGAGTCGCTCTTAGGGCCCGGTACCACCGACGTGTTCAGAGTACCTTGTTTGAGTGCGGTGTCGTGGACGTGTTCCTGGCACTGGTTGTGGGTAGGTCTGGGCGTGTCCCGGTACCGGTGTGACTGTTGGATATAGGTATCTCATTCGTATCATAGTCATGTTGCATATTCACACACTTGAGTCATATTGCATCTTGTTTATTCGGAATTGAGTTACATATGGGCATGGCACAAATTCTCGTTGCCCACTCTCTCTCAAAAAGTTCATAAATAAGGGCATAATCCCAGCATAAAGATGGTAGCATAAGGTCCGAGACAGTCAGGTCCAACATAGTACTTGGCGGAGGAAATCTTAGATTTGTACAAAAAGATAGGGTTGACCCATTAATCCATTTAGCGTTCCATACATTGATACCTAAATTGATCCCATGCTTCCATCCAAGGCCAGGAAAAACAAGTTCCATTCCACTGGCAATACTTTTACAACCCCAAGACATAGAAGTACAAGATTTCAAAGCACCCGGCATGACAAGGTTGTTGTTACAAATGAGCTTCCTGTAAAACACCCGACTCATAAGACATTCTTTCGATTGGATAACTTTCCATACCATTTTACCAAGAAGGGCCTGATTCATACACCTTATGTTTCGGATTCCAAATCCACCCTCTGATTTGGGAAGACAGATGAAATTCTTACTGCACCAGTGAATAGTTGATCTTAACTTCATTCCAGCCCACCAAAAATGCGACAACAAAGAATTGATCTTGTTAGCCACACTTACCGGAATTTTAAATACCGATAGGACATAATTTGATAAAGCGGACAAAACAGAAGAAATCAATTTCAAACGACCCGCTGACGATAGAAAAATCTCATTCCAAGAGGAGATACGTCTCTTAACTTTCTCAATGAGGTTGTTAAATATATCCTTCTTAGATGACCCAATGTCCGTCTCAATACCCAAATACTTACCAAAGCCCTTGTTATTAGGGATCTGAAGAGTCTTTTACTCTTCTTTCACAACGCGCAAAGTAGTATTCGGACTGAAAATGATACCTGACTTGTTATTATTTATGACTTGACCTGACGCATCACAAAAGGAATCAAGGACTCCCTTGAGATAATGAAAAGCCTCCCCCTTATCCTGCAGAAAGAAAATAGAATCATCCGCAAAGAAGAGATGAGAGATTGGAGGCGCATCCGCAAATAGAATCATCCGATTGAGCCGCAAGAACATTGTGGGAGAGCACTTCCATGCAGAGAATAAATAGATAAGGAGAGAGTGGATCACCCTGACGCAGACCGCACTGAGGCTGAAACTGCCGCAAAGGACATCTATTGAACAAGACCTCATAGGACACAGTCGTAACACAGCTCATAATAGGATTCCACAACTTGTTAGGAAAACCAAAGCACACCAGGGTCCGTTGTAGGAAATCCCATCTAATACGATCATATGCTTTCCTCATATCTGCCTTAAACGCAAATTCTCCACAGCTGCCCGACTTATGATTATTAATATTGTGAATAGCTTCGTGTGCAATTAAGACATTATCGCCAATATGACGCCCCGCAACAAAGGCATTTTGAAAATCGCCCACAAGTAACGCATCACCCGAGCGAGTCTGTTAGTAATACACCTTGTTACGACCTTCACCACATTACAGAGGCTAATCGACCGATAATCTTCCACTTTTTCCGGACAATCACACTTAGGAATAAGAGCAATGAAGGTTCGGTTGAGCTCTTTAAGAACAGACCCACCATTAAGAATGCTTATAACCACTAAAGTAACATCCTCCTTCACCGTGTGCCAGCACTTCTGAAAGAAAATAGCCGGGAAACCATCCGGACCTGGTGACTTCAGAGCCCCAAGCTAGAACACCGCTCGTCTAACATCCTTTGAAGAGAATGGCTTAGCTAGAAAATCAATATCATCATCTTTAATTCCGACATTAACCTTACGAAAAAGAGAAGTGAAATTATCCATTCTACACCCATAATCTGGCGTAGTCTCCATATGCGGATCAAGTGAAAAGTCGTAATCTGTCCGGGTAGCTGGATTATAAATGCCATAGAAATATGAGTAAAAAAGATGTCCAACCCGAGACGGTTCAAAAACCCATTCCCCTGAAAAATCCTTAACACCCAAAATATAGTTCCTGCCTGCTCTCCCTTTAACCCAATTAAAGAAAAATTTCGTACAGGTATCGCCTTCTACAGTCCATTACAACTTAGCTCGTTGCTTCCAATATAATGTCGTTGCCTTAGCAAATTCTGTAACTTCATTATTAACTTGTATTGAGATATCTGTATTTCCAGTTTTTATAGTTTCATCCATCGCTACCTCAAGACGTGTATCAAAATGTTCCCAAGTTTTATTCCAACTCCTTTTCTTATCCAAAGACCATTTCTTCAAAATTCCTCTAATATAGACAAGCTTTCTAACCAATCTGAAGGAAGAAGACCCTTCAAAAACAGTCAACCAACTATTTTAAATGAGAGCTAAGCACTCCACATTATCCAAATTCCATGATTCAACCTTATACGGTTTTCATGTAGTATTTCGGACAAGATTAAAGTTAAGCTCAATAAGAGCATGGTCAGCGATCTGTATGGGAAAATGTCTAACACCAGAATTCAGGAAAGAAATTAACCAATCCTTAGAACCAAAAGCTCTATCGAGCCTTTCATAGACCCTCTTAAAACCCTTTCTATTATTGCACCAAGTAAAATGCGGCCCTTTGAACGGAATATCAACAAGTTCATGATCGATACGCTAATTATGAAAATACAAGGCACCACTAATTCTTCTTGTATTACTACTCATCTTATCGCTACTGTACTCCACCTGATAAAGTCAACCACAATTATATAAGGATACTCAAGATTTAAAAGCCAAAAACCCAACTGTTCGAAGACTATCATGCATAAAGACTAAGCAGGTTCACCATAAAACAAGGCAAGATACCAGGGCAAAGCAACATTCATTTCATTCTTAAGGATGATGAAGTTATTACAACTAGTTACACATTCAATCATCACACCCCTTTTCCAGCCACACCAAAGCCCACCAGAGCTACCAACAGCATTGACACCGATTGACTCAACAAAACCTGCTCCTCTAAACAACGGACTGACTGAACTCACATTACATTTGGTTTCACATAGAAAAAGAAAATCATAATTTTTTTCACTAGTGAGCGCTCTAATCTTAGGAATTATAGGGGAGAGCGCGTCATTAATTCCCCTACAATTCCAGATTAGTCCGTTCATGGTGCTATAGGAGGTTGAGTAAGGCCAACCTCCGCAACACCCATTCCAAGAGCAAATTCAGACTCATTGCTTGAGCTCATACCATCATCTTCACCAACTTTGATATGAAAACCAGTTCCAGTTGAAGGAATCCCAAAGAAAAAGGGCTCACAGCAGCAGTACGCATCTTCTTAGCCAACTGAGAAAGATAGGTCTTAGCATGACCCACAGAATCCAACACCATACCAGGAACTTCAGCAGCATCAGTTTCAGATCTACACTTCCTTTCCTTGATAGGCAGACGAGCATCAGCTACTTTGTCAACCTCATAAGCCGATGGAATTTGCACACATTTACTAGGCCCTTCGGTAGACCACGCCTTCTTAAAACCAGCAATCCCAGATCCACTAGCATTCCCAAACTGTAAAATCTCGAGCTCTAGATGAGGATCATAAGCCACAGGACCCTTCAGTCTTATATCTGTACCTTGAGACCCAGCAGGAACCTCCTCAAAACAATTACCCTCCAAAGATTCATTAGCAACGACCGGTGCAGAATACCCAATGTTAAGTGCAAGCATAGTATTCACCTCAGAATGATTAGTATCCATATCAGTACCCAAAGCCGCATTCTCACCTTCAGAATCAGAACTGTGGAAAGGTCATTCAGGAGTAGAGTAGTGTGAGCTTGAAGAATCCTCAATATTTATAATGACGTCATTGTCATACTGTGGCCCATCCACATCAGAAGGTCTTTCATCCCTGGGAGAGTATTGCTAGAATTCGTAAGGATAAACAATAGGCACCCCTTGAGGAGGGAGGTCGAAAGTCTGATTATATCCCCTGTTGTCATCCTCCAGCCGAGCCCAGTTGAAATCACTTTCAATGCGATCCGAAATAGCTTCTTGAATATGTAAATCACAGTCGAAATGAGCTGTATGTCCATTGTAATTAACATAGTTAGAGTACGGATCATTCTCCATGAACACAGGAGCCTGGGGTTGGAAAGGTAAGTCTTCTTGATCAAAGATAAAGCCTCCAATAACATTCCCCTCCTGGTGAACCTCATTCACAATAGGAGTATGTCCCATATTTGTATTAGAAGGCCCAGAGTTACTATCATTCAAATCAAAAGGCATATCACTTGCTGTAACACTCACAACATTAATAGGAGCGGCAGAAGAAGGAAAAGACACACCATTACCCCCATTACCCCCAGTATAAGGGCCTTCAGTACCACCAATCTCTTCGTCAGGAGAATGTTCAGAAGCAGGAGCAGGATCAGTTTGCATATCATCAAAGCCATTTGATTGAACAATTCCATGTGTACTATCCTCCGCATGAACATTCTGATTAAAACCCCCCACATTAAAGAGTACCGGTCCTGCAAAAGGTTGAGTCGTGACACTAAATTGCATTCCTAGGTAAACCCTGCCACCAGGCGTTGTCCTAAGCCCAAAATCAATAATTTGTTCATCCTCCAAAGGAACAGAATTAGATGATCCAGCCCCATCGTTCCTCCCCAGCCTAATATATCAGAGGAAACATACCTTGTAGTGGAAGAAATAGCCCTGAGATCGAGATTGAACATCGTATGATTACTATGAGCCTGGAAAACCGCAAAACCCCATTCATGAGCCTTATCAAGAAGACCGGTCACATTGGAAACAATTGACATTATACTTTCATGGCAGCATACAGCAATGTGTCCTACCTTACCACAGCGAATGCAATATTTAAATATATCCTCATACCGGAACTGAATCCATAGTAAGTATCCACCATCCATAGAGACAAAAAAATCCAGGAGACAAGGGTTTATTGAGTTGAAGTCGAGCCTTAACCCGCAGGTAATCCTTACCAGGAAAAGGATCAAAATCATCAACCATAAAATGTTGACTCAACAAATGTCCCGCCGCATTCGCCACTTCATGAGTTAGGTACTCGAAAGGGAGACCGCACACTCTAACCCACACATCCCCATATGGGAACCGAATAGATCTCGCAACACTATCCGGAAACCACCTGGTGAAGACCATAAATGCCCCAAAGAAGGTTGCATAAGTATGCATGAGTAAATCCTCCTTGTCATCATCATTTTCACAGTGAAAAGCATAAATATCGCCTAACTTAAGCACTTTAATAACTCCCCTTGTCTTCCACTTCTCCCTGATCAAATTATTAAGCTTTTGAGCCTTAAAAATCCGATAATTCACCAGAAATTCCAACACACACTGACCCCAGAACTCCCTTGACTTACCAAGAGTTGCTGGATCAATATTGAAGATCGACCCTGACCTAGGAAACCTCCATGCAGCAGCATGCAAGGGGTTATTTGGTTGAAATTCAGTATTTAGGAAAGCCTGATGGTAGTTCTGATTATTGCAGCAATGGTGGTGAACATCAGGCAAACCATGATTAATATTATGATTAAAATGTTCCTGAGAACCATGATGAGGGGGATCCCCATCTCCAGACTCTGGATTGATATTCATAGAGAATAAAAGATGAGAAAAGAGAATAGAATGTGAGATTGATGAAATGTAGAGCAGCAAATGCAATCCTTTTATAGCCAAAGAGAGGCGCATGCAAACCCTAGGAGATGAAGGGATTCACAGACAATGTCAGAAAAGCAATCGCCAATGATAGGGTACTCTTTGAAGAACCCTAGAAAAAACACAGACCCCCAATAGAGCTTGAAGAAAACCAATGATTAGGGGGACTAGAACACAAAACAATTCTCAAAAACCGTGGATGATCTTAGAACCAGGAAAGAGCCAATAACTAGCAAGATAGATGATTAAAAAACGATTAAACAATCCGATTGTAGATGAAGGAATAATATAAGTGTTAATTAAAAAAAGGGGAAGAAGGAAAAGAAAGTGACTGGGGGAAGAGTGTGGAGACTTTCACACGAAGAGTCTCGCTGGGAGAGATAATCTCTCTCTAGATCTTAGAGAGAAGTTTTTTTTTTGTCATTCGGAAATTTAAGATCGAAGATATGGTTGATTTGAGATTTTCATAAAAAAAAACCATAAAATGTCTAGCGACAATTTTTTTTTTCTCAAATCGTAGATTACAACGAGATAATCATTTTAGGAAAAAAAAAAAAAATTGGTCTATTCTGAATTCCGGCCTAGGAGTTATGCACAATTGAGTTTTTTTATAGCGACAAAAAGGGTATATTGTGCATGAAAATTAAACATGGAGGGTATCATATACACAAAGTTAAAAAGTTGGGTACCACATGCAAAATGGCAAAGTTCAAGGGTACCACGTAAATGTTCCGGAAAAAAAAGTCGACTATTTTAAAAATTGTTCGTTGGTATACCCAAAAAAAACATTACATGAAACTAATCACACATTTCACGAATTACATAAATTTGAATGCATTTATTGGTCGTCTACAATATAAGAAAAGTTATATACTCTCTCCAATCCCGACAAATGGTAATATAGAGAAAAAGTGGTTATTTAAGAAAACTGAAAAAGTTAGGGGTATAGTAGAAAAGTTTGGTTGGGGCCACATGGGTTTAGGTGGATTAAATAGGTACTTGGTGAGTGGTGAATGGATGATAAAGTGGTAAACAGATAGTGGATGTAGGTAATTTAGTCATTTTCCATGTCAAATATAGTATGTTACCACTGGTGTGGTTTATCCATTTTAGATAAATGTTACCATCTGTCTGGACCGGAGGAAGTATATAAAAGTGATTTCTTTTTGTTCATAGAAGAAATAATAGACAACCGTCCATTTGCAATTAATTTTTCAACGGCAATAAAATGGATATCGATCTCCCGAGATATATATTCTCATAAAAGTTTTAAATCGTGATTTTATCCAGATTTATTTTCCTAAATACTACGATCTTATTTGGTAAACAACATATTGGGTGAAACTAGCTTAGTAGATTTCGGCCCTATTAGTAGATGACCAATCAATCTACTAATTTCATGTGTTCTACCTTAGTTAGGTAGGTATCGTATTCAAGCCTTAGGAAACTCGGGTCGGTTTGAATAAGTTCGGGTCAATTAGGATTTCAAGTCAGATAGCGTCCTCAATACGGATGCGGATCGAGTTATTCGAGTCTAATCAGTTTTAACAGATCTACTCATGAGTAACAGTTTCACCACCTTACTATTTGTTCGTGTCCGATTACCCGGCTCGAATTCAGAGTAAACCAGATCCTATACCCAACAAAGAAAGGTTACGAAGCAACATCAATGGGTAATCTAGTAATTTAAGTATCAACTCCCTCACTAGAATAAAAAAACACCCTTCTAAATCTTACTTTCTCTCTCATTCAAAACTCGCAAACACAACTTACACACATTTTTGCAATTTTTACACAAATCTTGCTTCCTCTCTTTCTCTCTCTTCTTTCGGTCTTCACTTACAACAAACAAGAAGAAGACGACTTCAACCATTCTCTTCATTATTTACCCTTCATTTACCAAAGCTTTCACCTTTCCAATTTTCATGGTAAAACAAATTAACCCATCTCTTTTTTTTTATAAATTTATATTCATTTATTTTTATGCTTTTGTTTTGTGTTGTGTTGTTTTGTGTTTTATGTGTACTCTTTATTATTAGCCTTTAGTTTTGGTTCTTGTTTCTTTGGTTGTTACCTACAAGAAAATTTTACTTTAGATTAATCCCAAAATAAAATACAAAAAAATAATAGGTAATATTTCATGTTTATAGCTTCTTTCGTATATAACTTAGAAAGCGTCCTGTAAACCCGGTACGGGAGTCGTACCCGACGACGATTTGTTATGTTGTATTGTTTTATTTATATGTTGGTCTATTGTTAATTAATGTAAGTATTTCTTGAGGTATGGAGTATAATTTTGCGTAGTATTTGTACATGGCGTAAAAAAAGGTTGGATCACGTGTTGTTTCTGCATATTTTTTGTGTAACTTTGATGGGTTTATAGCTTTTTTGGTTAATGTTAATGGGTTTGTTCGAATTCGGGTTTGTTGCTCTTAACTTGAATTTTTATGGTTTGTTTAGACAATAATTTGTGGTTTGAACATGTTTGATGTTGTTGTTGAATTGTTGGTACATGCTTTGGTGGTAATTGTTGTGCATAAATTTGGGGAGATTGATGAATTGAAGATGTTAGTGAGTTAAGATATCGAGGCGGGTTTGATGGAATTTGATTTCTGGGTTTTCATGTAGTTGTTATTAGAATTGGTCTTTGTTGTCAACTGGTCTTTGTTGTCAATTTGTGCTTGAAATACCCGAAATTTTTCCGATTTTGAAAGGATTGATGGGAAGGTGGTTGAGTCCTAAGTGAGTTGAGGAGGATGGCGAAAAAAAGTCCCGGACTTGGCTTCCTGGGAACTCCATTGTCCGAGATTAATTAGATTTGATATAGCAGAGAACCTGTTAAGCAGTTGGGTTTTGCCATACTGGGTATCATGTGATTGCATTTCAGCATTTAGGTAGCTCACGGGACACACACGAGATTAGTATCGTGGAGA
Organism: Silene vulgaris; assembly: GCA_036897335.1. Lineage (NCBI taxonomy): Eukaryota > Viridiplantae > Streptophyta > Magnoliopsida > Caryophyllales > Caryophyllaceae > Silene > Silene vulgaris. The sequence goes on along the minus strand of JAYMSF010000175.1, from coordinate 10,503 downwards.
TTTTATGGATCTGATTTTCGGAATTGAATAAGGACTAAGGGTTGTAGACGGTTAGTCTGAGGGATATGTGATTGTAAATTGGTTGATTCTGAGTTATGTATCTTATGTTTGGAAATTTGAATCTTAGAACTGGATGCATGCATTGGGTTATAGTGATAAGTTTAAATGACGTAAGGGTTAGGATGTAGACTCGTAGCTCTAGCCCATGATGGGTATTTAGTTAAATGTGTCCGACGCTTGAGGCATACAGAGTCCAGAAAAATTTGACTGCAGTCAGCTGTTGAAAGCTTTGTAGTCATTATTATAGGGAAAAACATTAGACTTAATTTTTGCCATTTTGCACAAAAGACGTGTTTATGGTGTAACAAGACTCCATGTCACCGAACATGAAACCTCTTTTGGGTATACACACATTAGTGGCGGAGGAATGTATATTGATCTGATGAGGAGCAAGAGGCAGGGGGTAAAGGTCTTTGTAAAAGGTAATGTGCCTTCATCGCCGTTTGAGTGTTGTGTGTGTAAGCCGGGAAGGTTTAGGGTAATGTACCTTCCTTTGATTGTGTAGCAATGCTTCTATATAGACATTGAATTGTGTGCTTGCATATATAGTGCACCCTTTTTATGGAGTTTTTGGTCAATCTTTGTGGCGAAGTTGGGTATGCCAGAGACATGATGTTAGAAATCGTATTGAGTTGAAAATGTACACAAATGTGCTATCATGTGGTGGTAGTAGTTTGTAAAACCGCTTAGCTTCTTAATCATGTTTATGGTTGTTTCTCGTGAAAAAGGTGTATTAAAATGACAGTTTCTTACTATGATGTTTTATTTTGATAGATTTGGTTGGTTTTGTGTACTCTGGCTGCAGATGGATTCTGGTCACCTGGATCAAGCAGAGAAAAGTTCACCAGAAACTTTTTCCGATTCCTCCAGCGCCCCGGACTCTCCTGACAACAATCCTGACAACAATGACATATTTGGAGATCCATTGGTATATCCACGGGTTGGTGAGGAATACCAGGTGGAAATCCCGTGTATATTAAGCGAGTCTGAACGTCTTCTGCTGATCATGAATACAGCTAACTCTAAAGACATTGTTGACTCTGCCCATACTTTTCTGATTGGACTTCCCATACCAGTGATGTGGGTCCACAACCAGGTGAATACCATCAAAACTGAAAGGCTTGAAAATCTTGATGACCCTCATGCAAGTTATACAAATGGGTTTGTGGGACCTAGAAGTTCAAGTAGGAAAGAGCCAAAAGAGTCCTGGCTCATCCCTGATCAGAGAAGCGGTGGGCCCTGGAGTGATTTTGAAGTTAATTGCTTCCTCGTTGGTCTGTATATGCTCGGAAAGAAGCTTGATCAAGTAGCAAAGTTTGTTGGAACCAAAGGCATGGGACAAGTACTAGCTTATTACTATGGTCCGTTTTATGGCTCTGCTGGATATAATAGATGGTCAGAGTGCCGGAAGAAGAGAAGCCGGAAGTGTGTTGTCGGACATAATTTCTTCATGGGACTCAGGCAGCAAGAGCTCTTTTCTCGTGTATTCCCTCGTCTTTCAGAAGAATCTAAAGCTCAATTGTTGGAGGTAATTTATATTATTGAAATTATGCCACTTTTATTACTGGTGTCAAGTGTACGTGGTATAGATGCAGTTGGTCTATATCCTTTCTGTTTTGCTTTGTCATTTAATCGGGGTGCATGATAACTTGAGAAATATATTGATGACGGCAAGAGAATGAGAGTAGACAAGATGAAGTTAGCGACACCTGTGTGAAAGAACTTGCAAGCTTCTTTAAGAGAGAACTTTATGAACTTTTGCTGTAAATTCTTAAGCACGAAAAATCGAGATGTGGACTTGAAAAATCATGATTGGCATAGTGGTGTCAAAGCAGACTGCCAGCACTACTTGACAATGGACACTAACTGCACCTTAATTTCCTCCTGTCTGATAACTTCTCCTCCGAGTGGTTTTAATGAGAATCCTAGACCTCTTTTCTCCTCTGGCATGGCACCCTTTGCTACTTACACATATGATTGTTGTAGTTGTTTATAGTTGATAACTTTTTGAACAGGATGAACTTTTTTTTTAATATCGTTTTGGGATTAAGGCTCTGTTGTTGTTTTTGCTGTGAAATGTTATCAGCATTCGAGGGCATTTGCTGATGGAAGCATTTTATTAGAAGAGTACGTCTTCACACTCAAGGCTATGGTTGGCATCCATGCTTTAGTAGATGCTGTAGGAATTGGGAAACGGAAGGAGGATCTTACACTTATTTTCGATGCCTCGAAAAACAATCAAGTTTCCTCTAATCGTCATCAAGTACCTTCTGGTAAGGCCTGTTCAGCTCTTAACCGTGCTGAGATAGTCAAGTGCTTAACAGGAGACTTCCGGCTTAGTAAAGCTCGATCAAATGACCTATTTTGGGAAGCTGTTTGGCCTCGTTTGCTAGCTAGAGGATGGCATTCTGAGCAACCCAAGGGCACAAATAATCTGGTTTTTCTTACGCCTGGGGTAAAGAAATTCTCCAGAAGGAAGCTTTCCAAGGGTGATCACTACTTCGATTCTATTACTGATGTTCTGGCGAAAGTTGCCAGTGAACCCGAACTTCTCGAGCTCGAGGCTGATGAAACTGATCCTAGCTGTTCCAAAGTAGAAAATGGGTGGTCAACAAAAGTCAAATCAGATGATGACCAAGATTCTTCTGATCAAGAACGCCATTGTTATCTTAAACCTCGTGTTTCCTTAGGGCTGTCGGATCTTACAAAATTCACTGTAGTTGATACCAGCCTGGCTAATGAAGATAACCCTTATAAGGTGTGGGAACTACGGAATTTGCCCCAGAGTGGTAATGTGGATATGTCAATGGTGCCAGCTGACACCTTTCTGCCAATGAGCCACAATCCCATGAACCACAAGTCAAGGTCTATCAGGCATCAATCCAGGCAGATTGGAAAAGGGGGCCACTCAAGCTGTGAGGACCCCGCTCCAAAAAGACGGAGATTGTCTTCATGTGTCAGTACAGATGTGACTTGGGTTTTAAGCTTGCCAGCTAAAAACAGGAATGGTACACTAAAAATTATTGGTCCTAAATTGTGTCCGGCTGATGTAAAAAAATCATCGGGGAATATTTTGGTTTCAGAGAATCACACTGAGAAGAGTGGCCACGAAATTGACTTGAACTTGCCTCAGGTGACTACTCAACCTGAGAGGAATGGCAAAGTAAAACTGGAAGAAGAGGCAAGCAGTTCCAACCAAATTTCCGATGTTGAGATGAACACCGATTTTAAGCCTGAGATCTCAACAAGTCCTGATAATATGGATATTGGTTTTCCTCCTGATAGTATGGATCCCTGTTTAGATTCTGGGGAACCCTCAAAAACAGCTGCCGAATCTGATCAAGAGCCTGGAATAAATTTTCTTGCTGAGAAACAGAAAAATTCCGGGGCTTTAGCTGCCCCGTCTGATAACATGGAGCCTCAAGTGAGTTCTACTTCAGGAGAACCCGCTAACAATGCCGAGTCTGATCAGCAGCCTAGGCGACAAAGCACGAGGAGTCGACCACTTACAACCAAGGCACTTGAAGCTCTTGAAATTGGACTGTTTAGAACAGTAAGGCAGTACAGAAAGCGAGGTTCCTCTGTGATACAGGACCAAAAGCCTAAGCGTTCGCGACAACCTCGCAACAGCAGTCCTGTGTCCCCACAAGATATGGAATTCGAAACTGGGGCTTCTGAGGAAACGTGTAATGGCAAGAAGGATGTGGTGGAACCTCCTGTAGGTTCTATCCCAAATGAAAATGAAAACATGACCCGCGCATGAAGTACAGATTGCCAAGCCATGACCTATGTTACTCATACTTGTTCAGAAGTACCTTACCTGGACATCATGCGTGTCCAAGCGTCACACTCTCACACTCAGCTAAAATTCCTCATGTTTCAGTATTGAATGAAAGGTCCAAGTGTCCTACCCTTGACTGAGTGTCGAAGTGTGACGGGACGACAAAGCATTCTGAAGAGTCTTGAGTACCATAGGTCATGATTCATGAAACGCTTGCATGCCTAATAATGTAAATACAGAATACATAGCAAGAAGACTCGATGGATGGAATCCACAGGTGCTTGAAGGGAGACTACAAGACTGAACCGTGAGGTCAAGTACTGAAGGGTGGAGGATCGGAACCAGGATCTATGAGAATCTCGTGTCGTGGCCGGAGAAATCTGTCTCCAATTCCCTTTGGTGGTTTACACTTTACATGTTTAGTTCCTGACATTGTTACAAATTTGTCAATTATTCACAGGTAAAGCCCATTTTGCATAGATGTCCATTGACAATAGTGGTAACTCACAAATGTATTGCTTAAAGCCAACTTCTAAACTCTAAACGTTTTGTTTTCGTGTGTTCAGAAAGCTATTAAAAAGCGACTTTTACTTAATTCACGAGATTGTTTACCTCAAAATTAAGAAAAACAAGTAGGGAAGGCAATAGATTGCGGATTCTACCTAGGTCAAGGAATCCAGATCCAATGGTTCGATCTGATTGCATTATTTTGGATCCAGTGGTTAAGCATATGGATCGGAATTTGGAATTCAAATTGATCGTTTCTACGAGATCTTTAGTTTGAAAATAAAAATGTTTTCAAAGTTCGTGGTCGGGAATTGTAGACTTTTAAAGATTTTAGCTCAAAAAAAGAAAAGGTACACCAATAACATGCAAAAATACGGGGACCGTGTTTAGATTAGCTTTATCAAGTCAAATTGTTTATGTTTAATATATCAGATCAGGATCCGATTAATCATCCTTACACCCGTTATAAATATGTGTTCCCTTATTTATATTCCCCCATAAATAGACCTGATCAAATTGGGCCGACTAGACACCTGAACTCAATATTCGAGTTTGACCCGAACCCGAATTAACTCGACTCAATATAACTCGATCTGAATGTCTTTTTTTCTTTTTTTTCTTTTTTTTTTTGTCAATCGAAGTGCACTTAGTGGTTACAATAGAGGGGAGGGGGAGTCAAACTTGGGACCTATTGTCCAGAATATCTCCGTATTAACCACTATCTTCAGCATCTGAATGTCTATTATTGCAAAACAGATTATTATGCATAAATAACTTGTTAACAATTGATCCGATCCCGAAAGACTCGGCCCACGCAACCTAACCTGAACTCTTGCAAACCCGAAATTAACCAACCCGACCCCGACCTGGTTGAGTAGTCTACCAATAAGCCATGATAATTGATAAGAGTTGTCACTTGTGACTTGTGAGTCTTACCACTATTATGCTCATTTGGAGTTGGAATTGAAAGAAAGGCAGAGATGGCAACTCCAAGTATCTGTTGCAAATACAGAATTCAAACCCTAAATTCTGTGCATAATTTGCAACATTTTCTTTTTTATGCAACTAAATCCCCAAATCAATCAATCAAATCCCCAAATGAATCTTACAGCAATTATTTGGTTTCAAATCTGGGTTTCTCTCCTCAACAAGCTCACTCCACTTCTACCAAGGTTGATCACAAGTATGCAGACTACTCCAAATTCTCTGATAATGCTAATTCTGTTGTTCATTTCTTAAAACAACACGGTTTCGATGACACCCATATCAAAAAGGTTGTATCTTCTCACCCTAAAATCTTAGCTTCTAATATTGACAAAACCCTAATTCCCAAATTTAAACTTCTTCAAGATTATGGCTTTTCTGGGTCTAGTTTAGTTTCTGTTATTTCGTCGAATCCTTCATTTGTATCAAGAAATTTGGATACAACTATCCAAGATCTTAGGACTGTTTTGGGTAGTGATGGAAAGCTGACCAAGCTTTTTCGAAAGCCCAATTGTTACATAACAAAACCCGGTCTTGAAAATCTAGTATCCAATGTTGCGTTGTTGAATAATGAATATGGTTTCGATATTAATGTTATTCGGAATAGCATTCTTAAAGAACCTGTTTGTTTTATGAGGAAACCCGAGTTTTTCCGAAATGTGTTGGTTAGGGTTGAAGAGGAATTGGGGATTCCTCGAATTTCTCGGATGTTTTTGATTGGTGTGCATTTGCTGACTTGCCTTAGTAGGGAATGTATTGAGTTGAAATGTCAAGCGTTAAGAAGCTTTGGGTGGACTGAATATGATGTTTCTGAATTAATGAGGAGAGGTCCTCCTGCTTTCCTAAGATCTCGAGAAAATATTAAGAAAAAGTTGGGGTTTTTGATGACTGAGCTCGGTTACGACCCTGATTTCTTAGCTAAACATTATATGTTATTTATTTATAGTCTCGAGAAGCGAATGGTGCCTAGACATCGTGTTTTGTCCATTTTGAAGGAGAAGGGTTTGTTAGATTACAGCTTTTGTACGGCTATGGCTAAAACTGACACTCAGTTCTTAAAGACTTTTGTTGAACCTTATAAGAAAACTATACCGGGCCTTCTTGAAGTTTACCAGAATAGCATGGGTTGTTCAAAAGTTGAGGCCGTTTCAAGGTGATGCGAAACTGTGAAGCCTCAGCAGCCAAGTTTTATTAGGTATACAACGTTTTCTATTTGTTTTTCCTTTTAAGCTGCTCCCTTTTAAGCTGCTCTGAAAAGTTTTGTGTAATGTGTTCTATACATTGTATGCCTGACTTTTGATTGAAACACTGTTAAGCTCTATTGTATGCCTGATTTCTGATTGAAACATTGTTAATAACGTTGTATGCCCGTAGTAGGTGATGCCTAATGAGGTCAGCTATTGATAATGTATAACTATAGAATACCATAATAATAATTTGCCTAAAACAAGCTTTTCGGATCTCAACCTTATTACTCTTGGGGTCGTCTGTATAGATCAAGCTCGGCTCGTATTATGCTCAAGATTAGTTTGCTGTGCTCAAGCCGAGCATTAACCGAGCCGATTTTGAGGGTTTGCCGAGTTGCCTCTTCTCATTGTACATCCCATTATCCCAACCATGCTGAGACTCGTATGCTTGTGCCTGAGAGCACCCGGCAAAGTGCATTTTGTACAGGTATAAGAGAAGAGATGTGTCAAAGAGCCACTGTTTGACAAAGAGCATTTATATAAGTATGACTGTACAAGAGATGTTCAATAGTTTCTTCTCACAAGAAGTCAGTCATATAATGCATCAGCACATATACCATCTTAATTAGTCTATCTTTCCTGGACAGCTTTCTTCTGAACTAGGAAATGGCGGAAATTATGCATTTTAGCTAGTTGTGGTAACAGACTAACAGTCAAACTGATTTCAGAAGGAACTTGTGCTAAATCTCAGCCCTATCTGACATATACTAGCATGTTTCCTAACAGCATAGTCTGCAAAATCTATGACAATTTTGAATTTGAGATGGTTGTAGCCATTAGTTTTAAGAGGCGCAAGGAGGACTGTGACAAGGGGTCATGGCAACAAGGTGTAAGGCGCGAGGGAAAGGCTTTCCTCTCATAGACACGAGGCACGGTGTTTTGCAAACAATTAGTATTTTTAATATAAAATCATGTGCTATTATACCCATTTTTATTTTAAAAAGGAGTGAAGGACTCCTTTTTAGGACTGTATGACTTGTGATCGGATCATATATAATCATCTCCAATGTTAAGAATTGAGAACCGACCCTACCTGGTCCTCTGATAGTTACAGGCATTTCCTCCCCTTATCAGTGTGGTTATGTTATGGAGTTCAGAATCATTATTGTTCTTAACATTGGAGACTATGGTAGAAGGGCATTAATCTTGTTGGAAGAGCTCCCCACAGCCGGAACACGGGCAGCATTAGTGTAGATCGGTTTTTTAGATAAAGATGTTAGTATAAAATTACGGGAATTTAAATCCATTTTGAATTGGATTTTTTTGATTAAAAACCCCCTTTTCTACAAGCTTTGAAAGCAAACACATGGCTCAACGATGACATTACATAAACGGAACAACATAACAAGACGGGTTATAGAAACACATTTATTAATTAATGACTTTCGGAATCTTGAATTGAAGCCTGTAATATTACCATCTACAGTTAAGCTTATAATCTCCCAACTCCTGTTCTGTGCAAAAGACACTGTACTGTCAATAAACATTAATGCTATGTAGCTACTGCTCTTGTCGAGAAACCTAATTTTCACTGAAAGATGCTTTTCGCAAGACACTGAACAACAACCTCTTTCGTTGATCATCCCAGCAAAGTCCGACTTCATCTCCTTCCTTAAGCCCTCGTCTCACGACGAAATCTCTCTTCCAGTTATCCATCAGTGCAATAGACCCAGTTGAAGGCCATCTCTTCAATGTCTGTCCAACCAAACTCCCTGTATCACAGTCAAATACATCCAACCTGAGACCACTGGAGTCGACTTGCTTCCTGCTTGACTCATCGAAATATTTCAGGATATGTTTCTCGGCTATCTTCCTACTGATCAGTAACCTGTGTTGGTCATTACAGTCACTTTTAGTCAGCACCTTCTTTACTGTCCACTCTACTACTACTGGTACTGTCCCTACTGCTACTGCAACATTCACATCATCAGGAATGTACACACTCAGTGGCATAACTTCGAGAACAGTTTCAGTCTCAGAATCCATCGAATATGTACTGCTCTCGCAACAGACAGGAGTTGCATTATCTGACAGTACAGTCTTATTCAAAACAGGATTAGTATCACCACAAGGGGGTGAAACGGAAAGCGGAAGTGAAAGCCTAAGTGTTAAATCCAGACAAACACCAGTACCGTTACCGTAATTTTCCGAAACTTCCGCATGTTTCGACGAAAAGAAATCATTAAAGGGTGCACCATTGAACTGAACATCATGAAACAAACCAAATTCAATGCTTTTACCAGCAGACCCACATGAAGATTCAGCATTAAGATCGAAAACCGTTTCCGGGTTATACACCATGGAAGTACCTGAACTATCTGAACAAACATCAGATTGTTTCCTCTTATTCATCATCATCATGGATGGATATGATGATTATTAATTAATTAATGAAAATAATGGGGTTTTTTGAACAATTCTTGTTGAATTGAATTAAAGATTGTTAAATTGGAAATTGGAAGTAATTGTGCTAGGGATTTATAGAACAAGTAAGAAGATTAATTGGGTTTTGATTAGAATTTAGGAAAGTTGAGATCTTTGGCGGTGTAATTGAGCAACGGTCGTATGAATGTATGATCAACTTATAGAGTTGGCGCCAGATTATGAAACCCTACGCGCATTCAAGATCTTTTAGTACGGGGGGAATTGATAATGGACTTTTATTTTGAAAAGGTTTCAATTTGGTGTTAGATTTGGAAAAGTTAGATTAATTATTTCGGTGCTTGAAAAGAAAATAGTGTAATGAGTCCAAATTTCAAATTTGAGTAAATCTACTGTATATAAGAAAGATTTAGAATTGAGAGGTTGTGACCTGTGAGAGAAAAAATGTCGCATATTCCTAATGGTAACCGTCATTTCTGATAAGTTTATATGTCTTAAAGAAACACTGGGTTTTGTGTCCGATTTCGTCTGAGCTACCTCTATTTATCGTGAAATTTTATTTTCTATGAAATAAAACTACTTTAGAGTTTAGACGGTTACTCATACGTTTACTTTTTATAATGAAATGTAAAATTTATCTTCAAATTATGAGACAAATTCAATAATCTCGCCAATAATGTTATTACTTTCCCTATATTAGTTGTTGATGTTATCACATTCGTTACTCTCGTGATTATTGTTTTTTCTTTGAATAATTACGCTATTTTAACAGTTAAATTGACTATTCTCGTTAATTTTATCAAACTTATTTATTTAAATAAGTAAAATATTTGCTTAAATCAATTGGTTAGCTAACTAGTTTAGAGCACGAACAATAAAAGCACGGTATATAAAGTTTTTTAGAAATTTTTAGTAAATTACTTATATAAATTGGTACCTCAATAACGGTTCACATTTTTTATCATTATACTTTGCTTTGAGAAAAAGAAAAGTTGGAAATGAAAATTAATTAAGAATTGTTCTTGACTAATGTGCGATTTACAAGACAAAGCTAATGATTTCAATTTATAAGTTTTCTCAAAAAAAAGTATCACAAAACTAATTACTAATTATAATGATTTACAATTTTGTTTTATACGACTCATAGATAGTGACTCTCTAAAAATAACATGAATAAAGGATTTAAAAATTTAATAGTTTTTTTTATTAATTTTTTTTACTTTAATTAAAAAGTATAGTTTAGGTTTTAGTGAAAATAATATAATTTGATAGAAAAGACAATACTGTAATTTAAATATTGTAAACCCCACGCGTCGAGTGCGGAAATATAAACAAGTAATTAAGACGAAAAGCGGGATTTTTAAAAACTTTTACGTCTAAAACGCGGAGTTCACTGAACATAAATAAAAACGAGTATGAAAGAGTGATAATTAAGTTTTACAAACCAAATCAACAATATCACAAGAGGGGGAAAAGATATCCCACGAATAAACAAAACGAAAGGGGGTGAGTCTTAGCCAAAATCTAAGTCTAAGGTAGTAG